>ML413559.1:14726-69368 GCA_005239525.1 Nicotiana knightiana
ACCCCACCCCCCGTTCTTGTGTAGAATTGAAGTGTAAAACATCAATTGGTATTAGAGTGGATTCTTCTTGAAGAGGCTTACATCTTAGGAGAAGATCAACATGAGTTCACCACCTAAAACTAGAAGGGCAATTCACTGCTAGACCATCACTCTTTAATGGCCAGTGCTACTCTAAGTGGAAAAACAGGATGAGAGATCACATTATAGGAGAGGACTATGAGTTATGGGACATTGTCACCGATGGTCCACTGGCTACCTTGAAGAAAAATGCCGAAGGAGTAGATGTGCCAAAGACAAGAGCGGATTGCACTGTAGAGGACTTGAAGAAATGGGAGAAGAATGCTAAAGCCAAGAAATTTCTTATTTGTGGACTTGGTTCAGATGAGTACAGCAGAATCCAAAGATGTACCACTACTAAGAAAATTTGGGACATATTACAAGTAGCTCATGAAGGAACACCTCAGGTGAAGAGATCCAGAGGAACACTACTGTATTATCAATATGAGAACTTTGCTATGAAGGAAGGAGAAACCATTCAATAGATGTACACAAGGTTCACTACACTGACAAATGAGCTAAAGTCTCTTGGAAGGATTATTCCTGAAGAAGATAGAGTCGAGAAGATACTGACTACAGTTTTTCCTATCACTTGGGAGAGTAAAATCACTGCCATTCAGGAATCAAAGAATATTTCCACTCTCCCACAGGATGAATTAATTGGAAATGTCACTGCCTATGAACTTTGGAGACAAACTATGAAAATGGATGTACCTAAGAAGGAAAGGATCTTGGAACTCAGAATCACTGAAGGTTCTAATCTAGAAGATGATGAAATGACTATGATCACCAAGGACTTCAAGAAGTACATGAGGAGAGGAAAAGGGTCTTCAAAAAGTGGAAGCTATAGCAAGTCAAAATCTCATGAAAAGAAAACCAATGATGGCTGATACAAGTGTGGAAAGACTGATCACCACATCAAGAACTGTCCTTTATAGGAAATTGAATGGGAGAAGGAAAGAGTTGAACGAAGGAATAGGCTCAACATAAGAAAAACAACAACAAAAGATCAATCAGGGCTATGGTTGCTGCTTGGGGAGAAAGCTTAGATGATGATGATGAGGATGAACAAGCACTTATGGCCAGTGGAGAATGTGATGAAGAAACGGAGGTAAGTGTATTTCATCTCAAAGACAATATTAAATTATTGTCTAAGGAAAGGTTATCTGAGTTACTTATCAAACTAATTCATGAATCTGAGGATGTAAACAATGAAAAGGAACAATTGTCTAAAGAATGTGTGATTTTGAGGGCTAAGTGCAAGAACCTAGAACTTAGGGTTGGTGAAAATTGTAAGTGAAAATAGTGTGTTGAAGAACCAGGTTCATGCATTTGACTCAACTGTCCTAGAGCTTAGATCTGAAAATCTAAAACTAAAATTAGGAACAGGTAAAAAGATAGCTGATCACACACAACTCACTCTAGAAGAAAATGTAGGAAAAATGAAATGAGTTGTATAAAAGGGATGAGCAGGTAAGAATCCTAAAGGAGTATCTAAGCAAGGTCAAGCATGAGATAGACAGAACTTGTAAATGGAACAGGTTCTCTGATGCACTTTCTTGGCTACAAGAACACCATAGTAGCAACAAAACAGGACTTGGCTTTGGGAACCTGGCACCTAAGTGGGATCCCAAAAGCAAGTACCTCCTACTTCCTGAGAATACGATTTGCACTCACTGTGGTAAAACAAGTCACTGTAAAAGTGAATGCACTACAAAAGAAAAGGCAAGTCAAAAGAAAAAAAATTTGTTCACGGTAAGAATAGGATACCAAGTTGGGAAAAAAAGAATTTGATTCATTCTTTTTCCTTTAAAAACGGACCCAAACTAGTTTGGGTTCCTAAGACTAACCCTTGATTTCCTTTTGCAGGTCCAAGTGAAGGGGAACAACCAAATGTGGTACATGGATAGTGGCTTCTCAAAGCACATGACAGGAAGCAAGAACCAGTTCCTTTCACTTGAGGACCTTAAATGAGGTAATGTCTCCTTTGGAAATAGGAAAAAAGGTGAGATCACTAGAGTTGGAAATGTATGTAAGTCTTATTCTCACTCTATTGATATTGTCTACTTGATAGATGGACTAAAATACAATCTAATAAGTGTATTACAATTGTGTGATAGAGGTAATATGGTAGTATTCAACTCTACAAAATGCCTTGTGTTTAATCTTACCACTGACAAGATAGTATTGCAGGGAAAAAGAGTGAAAACATATATGTTGTGGATCTGTCAACACTTTCAGATAATGAACTGACTTGCTTAAGTGTGTTGGATAATGATCCCCTCATTTGGCACAAGAGACTTGGAAATGCCAGCCTAAGTCAACTCAACAAATTAGTCTCCAAGGACTAGGTGATAGGGCTGTCTAACATTAAATTCAAGGAAGATAAAGTTTGTGAGGCTTGTGCAAGGAGGAAGCAGGTAAGATCCTCTTTCAGAATCAAGAAAGTGGTTAGCACCATAGGGACGATGGAACTGGTCCATATGGATCTTTGTGGACCAATGAGAACATTGAGCAGATGTGGTTAAAGATATGTGATGGTGCTTGTTGATGATTACTCTAGGTTTACTTGGACATTATTTTTAACATATAAAGATGAATAATTTGACATGTTCATTTCTTTTCTTTTTTTAAATGCAAAAACAACTATGTAATCAACTTGCATCAATTAGGTTTGATCATGGTACTAGATTTAAGAATGCTAAATTTGCTGAATTTTGTGATGAGCATGGCATAAATCATAATTTTTCTACTCTTAGAACTCCACAACAAATTGGAGTAGTTGAAAGAAATAATATAACATTGGAATAAATTACTAGGACTATGCTTCTTTCTGGTAAACTGCCCCATAGTTTCTGGGCAGAAGCTGTGAACACTGCATGCTATATCATAAATAGGTGCATGACTAGGACTCTTGTTGAGAAGACTCCCTAGAGTTACTTAAAGGGAGAAAGCCAAATATATACCATCTTAGGGCATTTGGATGCAAGTGTTTTATGCACAATAATGGTAAGGACTCCTTAGGTAAGTTTGATCCCAGAAGTGAAGAGAGAGTATTTTTGGGATATTTTTCACATAGTAAAGTTTATAAGATTTATAACAAAAGAAATATGTGTAGGATAAAGTGTACATGTGGTTCTTGATGAAACTAACATTCTTTATTAGAGGCAAGAATATGATGATGAAGCAATTGGGATGGTAAGAAACTCAAATGAAACCACAACTCATATTGAAGCTGCATCATAGGAAGGAATAGGTGATGGAACAAGTCGTTCCACCCAGGGCAACTTGACAGGGGGAATTGAACAAAGAGGAACTGCTCCTCGAACCTCGAGGGAACTTGTCCATAAACATGTTCCTCAGCAACAAAATATTGAAAGAACATCTAGGGGAAACCCGCTGGTTGTGAAACTTTACAAGTATCAAAGTTCTAATCCTATTGAGAACATAATTGTTGATACAACCTTTGGAATCAAAACCAGATCTTCTTTGAAGAATCTTTGCGCTTTCGATATTTTTTTTATCTCTTATTGAACCTAAAAATAATTTTGAGGCTTTGTAGAATGCAGACTGGGTGAATGCAATGCAAGATGAATTCGACCAACTTGAAAGAAGTTAAGTTTGGAATCTAGTACCAAGACCCAAGGACAGATAAGTAATGGGCACAAAATGGGTCTTCAAAAACAAACTTGACGAATCTGGAACAGTTACAAGGAACAAGGCAAGATTGGTTGTTCAAGAATATAGTCAAGAGGAGGGCATAGACTATGATGAGACCTTTGCTCTAGTTGGAAGATTGGAAGAAATTAGACTCCTTGTAGCCTTTTCTGCCTATATGGAATTCAGTCTCCATCAGATGGATGTCAAGAGTGACTTCCTCAATAGCTATCTAAAGGAAGAAGTGTTTCTCAAGTAACCTTTGGGCTTTGAAATCAAGAAATGTCCTGATCATGTGTACAAGTTTGACAAGGCACTTTTTGAGCTCAAGCAGGCTCCAAGAGCATGGTATGAAAGATTATCAAAATTCTTTCTTGAGCATGGCTACAAGAGAGGTAAAATACACAATACTTTATTCTTGAAAGAGAAAGGTAAAGATCTCTTGGTAGTTCAGATATATATATTGATGATATAATCTTTGGAGAAAATATTGATAAGTTAAGTAAAACATTTGCTAAACTTATGGGGAGTGAATTTGAAATGAGGATGATGGGTGAGCTTAATTTCTTTTTAGGCTTACAAATTAAATAAAATTCAAATGGAACTATGATCCATCAGCAGAAGTATGTGAAATAGTTGCTTAAAAGGTCTAAATTGGAAGATTCCAAAGAAATTGATACTCCTATAGCAACAACCACAAAATTGGATGTAGTTGAACCTGGTTCATCTGTTGATTGGAAGTTGTATAGGGGAATGATTGGATCTCTAATATATCTCACTGCCAACAGACCTGACATTGTTCTTAGTGTAGACCTTTGTGCTAGATTTCGGGTAAATCCAAAGGAGTCTCACTAGACTGCTATCAAGAGGATCTTGAGATACCTAAAAGGCACCACTGACCTTTGTCTATGGTATCCAAAAGGTAGTAATTTCAACTTAGTGGGTTATGATAAGGCTGGTTATTAAAGTTTTCTTATGGATAGAAAGAGCACCTCAGGTATTACACACTTTCTTGGCTCATATCTTATGCCTTGGTCCACCAAAAATTAAAATTTTGTGGTTTTATCTATTGCTGAAGCTGAGTATGTTGTTGCTCCCTCATGTTGTGCTCAATTGTTGTGGATCAAACAGTAATTAATGGAGTTTATAATTGATGTAGGTTGTATCCCCATTTTTTGTGATAACCCTAGTGCAATTAGTATGACAAAGATTTCGGTTCATCATAAAAGAACTAAGCACATAGATGTTAGGCATCACTTTTTGAGGGACAACTATGTAAAGGGTTTGATTACTGTGGAGTTTTGTGCTACTGACAAGAAAATAGCTGACATATTCACAAAATCTCTAAGTAGAGATCACTTTTAAAGAAACATGTTAGAATTAGAGATGATTAAGATCACCTAAAATGAACTAGTTTTAACTAAAAAAATTATTTAGAAAATCTGTTAATTTTGTACATAATTAGATTGGATTTTGCTCAGTCTCATACTTTCATAAGTACACTCTTGTGCTATGTGCCAAAATTTCTCATTAATCTCTAATTATATTATCTTAATATTCTTGAAAAATTCAGACTTACACAAGAGATTTTTCTGTGAAGAACTTGGTTTATAAAGATTTCATGGTACGTACTCTCTACTCCGCATATTTTGAAATAATTATATTTGGATTATGATCAAAAGGAGAGTCCCATCTAATCCTAACCTCCTTGAGCTTATCCATTACGAAATAAACAAGTTTCATCCAAATAGAGTCCCCAAAACACAATAAGTTCCTAGATTCTAGGGAGAATCCTCAACGTCTCTTCAAACTGACTCTCTGTTTGATTAGACTCTTGAACTTCTGAAAAAGCCGCCATTACCCAATCAAAGAGTCTCTCTTCAATATTTAATTGGCCTAAGTCATTTCTTAACTTCTACTTCACAACCTCCAAACAATTCTTTCTAATCTTCTCTCATCTTCCAAACACACATAATCAGCTTCTCTCATCCTGTAACCATAAAGGCTAACACTTGTGAAAATTCCTCATCACCACCCAAAGAATCAACACCCACTCCTTCAACCACAACCTCAACCACACTTATCTACAAGAAAGGAATATTCAATATGCTTGCTCGCAAAGTAGTTGCTGGAAAAGAACAAATCACGAAAATCAATAAGCAGCTGAAGGAAAGTCATGTAGATGAACCCCAAAAATCTGAAGACTCTTTCAAGTCTGCAACTGAGGGGAAAGAAATTGTTTCATCTGAAACAAAGTAGGTAACATCTTCTTCTAAAGTCCCATCTAAAGTAATCTCTGAGGTTGCTGCAAATCTGGAAAATAAATTTGTTTAGGTAGGAACTGTGACTGTGGTAGAGACGCTGAGTCTGGAAAAATTGGTGGTAAAAATAAAAAGAGAAAAGAAAAGGAGAGCTAGGGTGCTCAAGGAGATGTGAGGGGAATGGACAAGGAGTGGCTGAATCTTCACCCACTCCTTCTACTTTGACTGAAGATCTATGGAAGTATGGAGTGAGGAATCTGCTGGAAAAGAAGAAAGGGTGATAGAAAAAAGGCGAAGTGGGTCTGGAGAAGCTGCCGAGGGGTTGGTTAGATTGGAAAAGAAGGTTCAATAACCTGTTCCATCTGTGTAGGAACCCCTCGAGGACCTACTGAGAAAAGTGTCTGACAGTTACAATCCTAAAAGGAAAAAGGGTTCTGGAGTTAAATTCCCTGGTATTGCTGGGGCAAAAAAGAAGAGAACAGTTGCCTCTTCTATCCCTGTAGAGACTCCTCCTATAAGATGAAGAGATACAAGGAGCCATAAGAAGCACAGTGAGACTGAACTAGAAAAGGCCCCAGAAGAAAATAAGAGAAAAGTCGTTGCAAAGGGAAAGAAGAAGATGGTTGAGCCAGTTGAGGCAGTTGAAATTGAGGAGATGAACCTGGTTCTTCGTGATGAAGAGGAGGCAGAAGAAATGGAGATTGTGACTACAAAGGCAAAGAAAATCAAGACTTCCAAAAAAAATTCTGTTTCAAAGACAAAGTCTGTAGAGCCCTCTACCTTGGCTAAAAGAACTAGGTCTGTCTTGAAGTCTAGAAAAGTGAAAATGGTGGAAGAAGAAGAGAGTGAAGAAGAAGAATCTGATGCGGAGAAGGACACGATGGTTAAGTTTGGGAAAAGAACCATCTTGAAAGGTGGACTCCTCAGGGACTTAGAGGAGGAAGACATGATGATGCTGCTGGAAAAGTTACAAGTGGGGGATAGAAGGACATGGTCCTTCAGATGGATGGAAAGCTTGCTAGAACTGAGATTGTGGAGTTCATGGCAAATTGTGAGATCAAAAATGGCAGATTCACCAGTGTGGTGAATGGGGTGACAGTATGTTTTGATGACAAGGATATAGGAGAGATCTTAGGTGTACCTGCTGAAGGGTACAATGATTACAAGAAACTCAAACGGCCAAGTCTAGAGAATCTCCATAACTCCCTTGTGATTACAAGGAAGTTTGATGACAACGAAGAAGAGCTTCAGCCCAAGGCTATATACGAATGTGAGATAAAGCCACCCCACAAAGTGTTTTTTGAATTTGTTAACAAAGTTGTGCTGCCTAGGCAGGAAAGGAGACACATTGTCACATTCATGGACCTGGTCATTATGGAATGTCTCTACAGTGGAAGGAAAATCAATTGGCCTGGATTTATCATCCAGCTTCTTGATAGGGTTTTCCTGACACCATAATTAATGTCATATCCTATGGTTTCATTCTCACGGCTGTACTTGCACACTTCAAGGTACCCAACAAGAAATGGAAATTTGGTACAAGCAAGGATCATTTTGCAGAAAACACTTTGACTACTTGTGACTATGAATTCCAAACCACTCCCAAAGAACCTGGTTCACCCAGAAAGATACATGTGAACATCAAAGTGCGAGATTCGGTGCAAGAAAGTGGAGCTAAGGATGCTGAAATTGATAGGCTGAAGAAAAAGTTGGCAGAAGTAGAAACTGGGAGAGATGCTCTCAGAGCTCAGCTTGCAAAGGAGAAGGAGAAGAATGATGGAAATTCTCATGATATGCTGAAACTGCTTCAAGCCAAGAACCAAGAACCTGGTCCTTCCTAACCTTAAAACCTTCCTAGCCTAGTTAAACAAACCAGTGACCCAGACGGGATACCCTTTTGATCTTTTTGCTCATGATCATGTATTTTTATTTCTCTTTATGCTTTGTGGATGACTACTATCAATGATAATCAACTGTTTTTATGCTCTAACTATTTGTTGATTCTTCTTAGACGGCTAATATCATTAGATTAATAAATGATGGTTGACTCCTTGATTGTGTAGCCTCAGTGGCCATGAGTAAATTTCTATTAAAATCTGGTTATCTAAAATAATTATTCAATTTTTCGATGATTCTAAAAGGGGGAAGATAGTTCGCGCTTTTTACTTTGGACTATAATGTTTATAACCTTATATACCTGGTCCTTGATGATGTGTGACTTTAAATGGAAAGTGTTCTAACATTGTGATGATGTTGAGTTGAGTTGACACAGGGCTTATGCTTATGAAAAGCACAGAGTTCGTCCTCATCAAAAATGGAGAATCTGTTGGCTCAAGTGAAGTTTGTTTTAATGATTGACAAAGGAACTCAAGCATAGACCAGGTCCATACATAGTGTACACAGACACATGCAGATTCGAGAATAAGGGATGCACGTGAAGGATATAAGCTTAATTTGTTATATATGATATCTCCTGAACGAAAAGGTTGCATAAATGATAAGGAGAAGGACTCCTTACTCGAAGAGAACTTTATCCTAAATAAGGGAGGAGTTAGAAGTTGAAGATAACTAAAACTATTCCACCAAGGAAGAGTAAAGCATTAGACATCTAGTTAACCTTATTCTACTAACTCTATAAATTGCAGGATGTTGTCATTTTATAGGGACGCACAAACGCTGAAGTTAAACGTGAGTTGAGAGAAAAATACCAAGGCATTTTGCAAACAATTCTTGTGTAATTCAAGTGTGTGTACCTGAAGCTACATGAACCAGTTCCAAGTGTCTGTCTTTTATTCTAGTTCAATTGTAATAGGGCTTTTCAAATTATATTCCAGCTTTATCTAGAGGCGATTGTATTAGGTACTCTGAGTGTTCAAGTTAGATTTAAGTTGAAGTTGTCAAAATAGTTAGAGGTTGGTTGCCACAACGAGATTAGAGGTAATCCTTAGGTTTACAAAGAATTTTGTAATTGCTGTTTTGGCTCAGTGATTTAGTGAAGTGTTGGGGAAAATCCTAATGAGTAGTAGGTCGTGGTTTTTTTCACCTTTTAAGTCGGGTGGTTTCCACGTAAAAATACTTGTGTTCTTTACTTTCCACATTTACTATATTCGCAATAGTAGTATAAGGAAGACATAGAAGAACCAGTTCCTTCTATAATCAGTGCACGCAAAAATTGGACACCACACAAATCACCCCCTTTGTGTGGCATTGAAGTATAAAACATCAAGATGTCTTTACGAATCCACTGTCCCAAGTTTGGTTGAGATCTTCTACAACCTACACCCCTGGTTCATTATTTGTGAAGTATCCTTTATGATCTTTTTCAACGTATAATTTTTGGTATCACCCTCCTTGAGCATATTCATCACCAGCATTGAGTCCAATTCAGTAGTGAAGTCTGAGAACCCATTTTGTACACACCAATTAATGCAAAACATAGCATCTTGAGCCTCTGCCATGTTATTGTTGCCTCACTAGTGGTCGGTTTGCATTAAAATAGTGGCACCCGTAACCATCAAATCCATGATCTGCCTATGGGTGCATTCGATGTATCTATTATATATAAAATAGGTTTGGAAGACTCCTAAAAGGAGTGTATAAATAGTTTTATAACATGCAAGAACGATATACAGAAGAAAGACTTCAAATTATTTTGGGTTCTTGCTATTATTTTCTTTACCGAGGCCATATATACATCATATAACATGTTAAAATTGAGGACAAGGTCAACATTTGACGTGTCAAATATATGTCTGGCCTTGATTCAAAACAAAGATAGGCTGGAATAAGAAGCTCGTGTTATCAATGTTTACCCTATAATTTGGATAACAATTAAACTTATATTGTGGTTTTAACTATATGTAATTTCACCCAATACCAATTGATAAATAAGAAAGTAATAACAGAATTGAACTGTAAATAAACCAAATCAGTGTGCAAACAGAGCTTCAACCTCGGATTAAGGTACCCTCAAGGTGATAACAGTATAAGAAAAATTAAGATAGAATAATCTGGTGAAGAGTAACAAGCAAGAAAGAAAGAGTTGTACAGCTTTTTTCTCAGTGTATAATAATGTGTTTACAAAAGATTGGAACTCCTCTTTATATAATAAAAGAATCCTAATTATGGTATACACTAATTATAGAAGGAAATCGTATAAACAGCTATTAATCCCCTTCTAATTTGATACGTTCTGAGATTCACGCCACGATCCTCTACCAATCACAAATATCTCGCTCTTTCCGTTACTAAGCTATCCCCGAAGTCACTCGAAGTGTATCTCCCCTGGATTCGATTGGTATCGACTCTCGAAAAAGACTTCGATCTCGAACTCGATGCCTCGGCTCTTTGATTCTCGACGTCCTAGTCTCGATCAAATAGTAAAATCGGGTATCCCCAATTTCTACCATATACAGATAGTCCCCTTGTTTTTTGGATTATAATGAGAAGAAATGAACTGGGCCTTCAATTTTTCTTTGACCTAGATAAATAATGATGTCATCCCCGTGACATAAGCGATTGAAGTTACCAAAATGTCCCGTCGGTACAGTTCCCCAAACAATTAATGAGCGTCAGTTGGCGGTCGGCCACTAGTGTCATTGAACCGTCACCGTAAATCCATAAATAGGTCTTTTTTTTGTTGAATCAAACTTTACTTTTACCTTCGTCTATTTTTCTAAGTTTTTACCTCTCTCAAGCTCTTCTCTGTCATTGTTCCTTAGGTTTTCACCGCTAGTCCCAAACCACCAAACCTTACTATCTTCCTCTTTCTTCAACCCATACAATTGCGAAAACATCCAAAACGGTCCCACTAAAGGAAAAAGCTTCCTCTTCTTCTTCTTCTTCATGCCCATCCGGTGATAAAATGTCGGTGGATCCGCTCCCTGAGGAGTGTGTTCCTGCCCGTGTGTTCTTAAATTCGACTTCAAAATCGAGAATCCTTCATCGGTCCCTGGTCGATGTGATCACGTATCGAGGTATATTTGCTCGATAACTGTGGGTTATCTCGAGAATATCAAAAGGGATTGTAATCGAGGGGATAAAGTGATAGAGATCCCATCCCCTGATGAGAGTATTACTACCCACGTGAAAGGGTATCTAAGTGTTTACACTTATCCTTTCACGTTAGGTGCCCTCGATCCAGTCATCATTGACTTTTGCCGTCAATATCATGTGACTTTGGGCCAAATACACCCCTCCTTTTGGCGCATAATGATCATGCTCCGGTTCTTTACCAACAAAGCCGAGGGGTTTCTGTTCACCCTCGATCACCTCATCAGGTTATACAGCCCCCGCATCTTTCGAGGGTTGATCAAACTGCAATGTCGACCGACCAAGGCGATGTTCTCGAGCATCGACGAGGACAAAAACCGAGGGTGGATGGGTCGGTTCATTCGGGTGAGGACCTGTGATCTCATCCCGAAAAAGAAAATGCCATTTCCTGAGAAATGGAGCCTGAAGCGTAAGTAACACTCTACTCGTTGGAAAGTAACACTATACTCATTGGTTTCCATGTTGTGTTTCATTTTCTGCTGTATTTAATACCTTCTTTCGTCATGCAGCGGTTGCTTGGATGCATCGAGCAGCCCCTAACCTCGAGAACTGGGTCCGAAAACTGGCTTCGACTTCTTCCTATGCTGAGCGATGTTGGCGCGACTTGGCAAAAGGCCGATGGGAAGCAAAGAACCATGGTAAGTTTCCCTTTTATCATACCTGAGGCATTGACTATACTTCTTTTTAGTTACTTAGTCTTTTCTTGTGCAAGTCTGAACAAAGATGCGGTCCTGAGGCCTCCGAATAGTGAGAAAAAGGCTATGGCCCCGGCTCTAAAGCCGGGAAGGACAATAAAAGAAAGGAAACCTCGACCTCTGAGGGGGAAAAACCCAGAAAGAGAGCAGCTCGGAAACCCAAGGGGAACATTATCCATCTGACTTTGGAGTCAGTCCAAACGCTAAGGGAAGAAAAGAAGAAGATAAAAATGAAGGCGGTGACTCGACGCTGGTGATCCGAGTGAGGAAAATAGTCCAGACCACCAAAACCTCTAAACTGGTGGCAGTTGACGAGGCCCTGCCTCGGTCTGAAGAAGTTTCGGGTAAAGTCCCCGAATCATCTGAGGTCAAGGCTATCTCACTTCAAACGATGAAAATACCAGAGGGGGCTGGTTCCGAGACCCTTAGAGCTGAATAGAGCGCCTCGAGTGACTCGCTTGGGGCAGTGACAGCAGGTCACTAACCATCTGTACCTGCCTTTTCGAAGAGGCCATAAGCAATGCACAACCATAAGGACTCCCGAAATAGGCGGAGTCCCCGGTGGGGAGGATCTTTTTCGGGATTGATTTACCGGGATCGAGGATGCCTCTGACCTTAATGATGCATCCAACCTCTTTGAAGAGGTCCAACGTCTTCTGAACCAAGTAAGTATGAAATTTATTGATGTAGCTTTCTTTCATTTTTCCTTTTCTCTGTATAACTCTTTTCTTTTTTCATACAGGCTTTCTCTAAGTCCCGGGCCAAATTAAGCCAATGCGAGGCTGATCTCCAAAGGCTTTTAGAGGAGAGGAATGCTATCAAGCTTCTCTATGGGCACAAGGACAAGAAGATCAGGGACCTCCGATATGATTTGGCTAGAGCTCGTAAGGAGGAAGCCGAGCTAAACGAGAAGGTAATAATTCTCTTGAAAAACCACGAGCTCGATTCAAAGGCGGAAACTAATATTTTAATGTCACGGTTGCAGCAAAAGATCGAAAGGTTTGAGCTGTTCCGGGAGGAGATCGATCGAGCGAAAGCAGACTGCTACAAGTGGAAGTAAGGCATGGACCGCCTTGCTGCTGAAAAGGAAACTGCATTGGCCTAGTTGTCGTCGATCGAAGTCCAACTTCAAAATGCAAGGGAAAAGTGCTCAGTTCAGACTAAGAGGGTTGAATAGCTCGAAGTTGAACTTGCAAAGGCCCAAGTTGAGGCCGAAAAAGCAAAGGTCAAGGCTGATAGGTCGGTGGCCATATATCTGGCTGATGCTAAAGTTGCCCAAGCACAATTGAGGAAGGTTGTCGATCGAGCACAATTGGATACCGAGCTTACCAAATCCCAATCTCAGAGAGAGACTCTCGAGGAGATCCACGTCCGAGGTATCAACCTTTCTGAGGAGATAGCACAGGCAAAGGTGCATGAAGTTGATGCAAGGCTACTGGCCTTCTCCGATGACGATGACGATGATGATGGCAGGAAGAGCGAAAATGATGAGGGGCCCGAGGAAGAAGCTTCCCTCGAGGAGGGAGTCACCCCCGAACATATCTAGGACATATGTATTTTTCTTCTTTTTGTTTTGTGTAGGACCCCAGTCGGTCCTTTGTAAATACCTTCGTTTATATATATAAGAACTATTTTTGGACTTCGTCTCTATTTTGACTTGTGATAGTTTTAATTCTCTTTGTGCCTTGTAAATTTTTGATATACTTCATGCCTAGTGAATAATATGTTTAAGACTTCATATGTTCGGAAACTTTGCCAAAGCCAAACTAATACTTCCTTTGTAGTCGAGTGAGCTCTTTCTCAAACTCGAAGTAGCAAAACCCTTAGGTTTGAGTTGAGTGAGAATGGACTCTCGAACTCAAAAAAATATAATGGCCCTTAGGCTCTTGAACCGGGCCGATATGGCCTCAGAAGAATGGCTTTTTCCCCTTTTCGGCTTAAAATATTTTAACATATAGGAATTTGTTGTGCCTTAGCATGAAGTAAGTTTGTACCTGTTGGATTTTTTCAATATTTAACATTATTGAAACCCTTTGCTTTCTGTGACTTAGCACAAATTTGTATTAAACAGTTCAATACCTCTTAAGGTTTTTCGAGGGTCGATATTATCGAAGCCCTTTTATTTTTTTACCGAGGATAGCCTTTTTAACCGGTTTACAAAAGAATCTGAAGGCTTATTTTCATTGCAGAATTCGGACGTCTCCAAGATGCATTAGTTTGGTCGTAGCCTTTGGGTCTGCCTCTTGGGCTTATTTTACCAATAATACTTTGAACTTATTTAAAGTGTTAGTCCCCGAGTAGGGTGGACTTGGCCTATAAAATCGAGCATCGCCTCTTTGAAGTCTATATGGTCTCGAAGTTTGATAGTTCCAACATGTCAATTTTTGATGGAAGTCCCCGAGTATGGGGTTTATCATTCAAACTGTAGTTGCCCTCAGACCTTGAGCCAGTTTTCACAAGAAGTCATAAGTATAAAACTTGTAAAGTAGAAATTTCATTAAGGCACAGGACATCTTGTAAGGAAAAGTACTTATTTCAATAGTTCATAAATGCTTACATGTTTTGCCACTAGGGTTCAAGTAATCTATCCAAACATGGTTCATTCGATCATTTGGTCCTTTACAAAGTTTTCCTATCGAGACCCTGTTGACATGAAGTATTTTCCTTGAAAACATAACATCTGAGGGTGATGCCCCCCAGTATTCGAGGTTGATAGTAAAGAAGCCTCAGATACTCTAAGTTAGCAAAAACAATGGTTTCCTCGTTAAAAACCTTGCCAGAAAAACCCATTTGAGATAAAAATAGGTCGAAGGGAAAAAGAGTGCAAGGTGTGCTTTAAGATCTAATATATTCCTGCTTGAAGAGAACTTCGATGCCTTCGCTCGAACACCTGAAATAAGTTAGTGTAAAATATAAATGAAAAAGGAGAAGGTCATACCTTAACAATAATATCGTTTGAGGAGTGATATGCTCCAATTATTTGGTAGTTGCTCGCCGTTTATCTTGCCAAGCTTGTAGGATCCCTTTCTGACGATATCAAGGACTTGATAAGGTCCTTCTCAATTTGGGCGAGTTCTCCTTCATTAGGGTCACGAGAATTGATGGTGACTTTTCTCAGAACTAAGTCCCTGATTATGAAGTGGCGAAGGTTGGTCCTCAGATTATAATACCTTTCGATGCATTATTTTTTTGCGTCCATTCGAACGAGGGCGGCTTCCCGTTTTTCATCTAGTAGTTTGAGCTCGTGCTCATAGCCTCGTGATTTGCCTCTTCCGTTGCGTATCAAAACCTGGCGATGTGTTTCTTGACTTCGACCGGAATCAAGGCTTCGACGCCATATACTAAGGAGAACGGTGATGCCCCCGTACTAGATTTTAACGTTGTTCGATATGCCCAAAGGACTTCGGGTAAAATTTCTCTCCATTTTCCCTTGGCATCTATCAATATCTTCTTTAGATTCTGAATGACAGTCTTATTTGTTGATCGCCCTGTTTGTTCCTACTAGGATGATACGGTGTCGATAGGATCCTTTTTATTTTGTGATCTTCGAGAAACTTTGTTATTTTTCTGCCGACGAATTGTATTTCATTGTCGCATATGATTTCGGCAGGTATCCTGAATCAGCATATGATGTGATCTCAGAGGAAGTCTATAACTTCTTTTTCTATGACTTTATCGAGGTCTGTGCTCAACCCACATACAGAAATAATCAATCATAAATAAAATGAATTTAGCTTTACCTGGGACCGATGTTAGAGGACCGACGATGTCCATTACCATATCATGAATAGCCAAGGACATAAGACTGAATGAAGTTGCTCTCCGGGTTGGTGGATCATCGGTGCATACCTTTGGCACTTATCACATTTTCGGATGAATTCTTTAGCGTCTTTCTCCATATTGGCCCAACAGTATCCTGATCTGATGACTTTGTGAACTAGTGATTCGGCACCAGAATGGTTCCCCAAGGTACGCTCATGAATTTCTCGTAGGGCATAATCGGTGTCTCCTGGTCCCAAGCATACTGCCAACGGTCCATCAAACATCCCCCTGTATAATGTTCCATCTTCAGCCAATGTGAATTGAGCAGCTTTTGTTCGTAAAGTCTTTGATTCCTTAGGGTCCGATGGGAGCTTTCTGTTTTTTCAAATACTCAATGTATTTATTCCTCCAACCCCAAATTAGGCTCATGGAGTTTATTTCGGCGTGTCCCTCTTAGATTACTGAATTTGAAAGTTGTACGATAGTCCCCGAGTTGATTTCGTCATCTTCGACCGATGACCCAAATTTGCAAGGGCATCGGCCTCGCTATTTTGCTCTCAAGGTACATGCTGTAAGGTCCATTCTTTAAACCGATGCAATGTTACCTACAATTTATCCAAGTGTCTTTGCATCCGATCCTCTCGAACCTCGAAGGTTCTGTTAACTTGGTTTACCACCAGTAGGGAGTCACATTTCGCCTCTATGACTTATGCTCCCAAGCTTTTAGCCAATTCAAGACCTGTAATCATGGCCTCGTACTCGTCCTTATTGTTAGTCAATTTAGAATTTTTGATAGATTGCCTAATTGTATTGCCCGTGGGCAGCTTCAAAATAATGCCTAGCCAGGACCCCTCCACATTCGAAGCATCATCTATAAAAAGGGTCCACACACCTGATGATGTACCTGATTTTACAAAAGTACCTTTTCGACAACGGGTACGAGGGCTAGCGTGAAGTCGGCCACGAAGTCTGCTAAAATTTGAGACTTGCTGGTCGTTCGGGGTTGATATTCGATATTACCCACTGAGTTCGATGGCCCATTTGGCCAACCGGCCCAATAGTTTGGGCTTATTTAAAACATTACGTAGAGGGTAAGTGGTTATCACACATATTGGGTGACACTGAAAATACATTTTAGTTTCCTAGAGGCTCTTATTAGAGCAAGCGCCAATTTTTCTAAGTGTGGGTACCGGGTTTCGGCCTCGCCTAAAGTTTGACTTACATAATAAATGGAAAATTGTGTACCTTGCTCTTCTCGAACTAGGACACCACTTACCGCGTCTTCTGAGACTGCTAAGTATAGGTAGAGTTGTTCATCTATTTTTGGAGTGTGAATTAGTGGTGGACTCGATTGGTATCACTTCAATTCTTCCAACGCCTGTTGACATTCCGGGGTCCAAGAAAAATTATTCTTCTTTCTGAGTAGCGAGAAGAACCTGTGGCTTCGATCTGAAGACCTCGAAATGAATCGGCCTAAGGCAGCTATCTGTCTTGTCAGCCTTTGCACGACCTTAACACTGTTCACGACTATTATGTCTTCGATTGACTTGATTTTATCAAATTTGATCTCTATCCCCCCATTCGTCACCATAAAGCCGAGGAACTTGCCCGAACCGACCCCGAAAGTAAATTTTTTGGGGTTGAGCTGCATGTCGTATTTTCTCAGTATTTTGAAGGTTTCCTGCAAATGTGTCAAATGGTCCTCTGCGCTTAGGTACTTAACTAGCATAGCATCAATGTATACTTCCATTGAGTTACCTATTTTCTCTTTGAACATTTTGTTTACTAGGCGTTGGTAGGTAGCACCATCATTTTTTAATCCAAAAGGCATTACGTTGTAACAATATGTGCCATACTTAGTGATGAATGGAGTCTTTTCGTGATCCTCCAGGTTCATTTGAATTTGATTATACCCGGAGTAGGCATCAAGAAAACTAAGGATCTCATGGACGGACATGGCATTGATCATGCGATCATTGTAAGGCAGAGGGAAAGAGTCTTTGGGGCATGCCTTGTTTAAATCTTTATAATCTACACACATCCTAAGTTTGTTCCCCTTTTTAGGGACTACAACTACGTTTGCTAACCATTCGGGATATTTTACTTCCCGAATGGATCATATTTTAAGAAGTTTAGTTACCTCGTCCTTGATGAACGCATGTTTTTACCTCGGACTGGGGCCTTCTCTTTTGTTTCACTGGCCTGAACTTCGGGTTCGGGCTCAATCGATGTGTTATTATCTCTGCTGGGATCCCTATCATATCTAAATGGGACCAAGCAAAACAATCTATGTTATCAATAAGAAATTTAATGAGTTTCTTCCTGAGTTTGGGGATTAACCCCGTGCCTAGATATACCTTTCATTCGGGTAGATACTCGATCAATATACCCTGTTTCAGATCTTCGTCTTTTGATTTGTTGGCGTCGGAATCTTCGGGAATAATGAAGGATCGAGGGATCCAGTAATCTTCTCCTTCTTGCATTCCCTTCTTTTCCGATTCAGTCGGGCCGGTGGCTGTGGTTGCTATTTGGCCTCCTGTTTTCCTTTGACCTCTGATCCTTTTGCTGTCGAAAGCGCCGATACCACTCATCGACCGCGAACATTTCCTTCGCAGCATGCTGCTCCCCATATACCGTATTTATCCCGTCTAATGTTGGGAATTTAATCATTTGGTGGAGAGTCGAGTGGCCTTCCTTCATAGTGTGAATCCAGGGCCTCCCGAGTAGGGCGTTGCACCTCATATCGCCCTCGATTACATGGAACTTGGTTTCTTAAATAGTTTCGGCTACGTTCACCAGTAAAATGATTTCTCCTTTAGTCGTTTCTCTAGCCATGTTGAAACCATTCAGGACCCGAGCTGGGGGTACGATTCGATCTCGCAGGCCGATCTGCTCCACGACCCTCGATCGGATGATATTTGCCGAGCAACCTGGATCCACTAAAACACACTTAACTTGAATTTTATTCATAGAGATATAAATTACCAGAGCGTCGTTGTGGGGTTGAGAAATTCCTTCTGCTTCCTCATCGTTGAACGATACGGTGCCTTCTAGCACATAATCTCGGGTCCGTTTTTCCCTAGCAATTGATACTTTAGTGCATTTGAACATGGGACCTTGTGGAATATCGACCCCGCCGACGATCATATGGATCACATGTTGTGGATCCTCCTTTTTTCCTGTTGGCGTCCCTTTCTCTGAAATAATTCTTGGCTCAACCACTTAAGAACTCTCGAAGGTGGCCCTCGTTGAATAGACGAGCTACCTCATCTCTCAGTTCCCTACAATCCTCGATTATGTGACCATGTGTGTCGTGATAATTGCACATTAGATTGGGATTTCTTTGGGGGATCAGTTTGTATGGGTCTGGGAAACCTAGGATCTTTGATTCTCCCAATTGCCGATACGATACTTGATACGTCGATATTGAAGTTATACTCCGATAATCATGGTGCCTCTGTTGGATCGGCGGGCTTATCAAAACCACTTTTGCTCATAAGTCCCCGAGAAGTCTGTTCTCGATCATTCCTTCGATAATTTCGAGCAGAATTGCGCCTGGGACCGCCGTTCCTGCGATCTGCGTTATATGGTTGATATCGGTCTCTGTTAAATGAGGTTCCCTATTGATATCTCTTTGGTTTCTGCTTGTCGGCCTGTTCGGATGTACGGAACAAGAAGGATTTCCAAATTAGTCATCCTCGACTCTGATCTTTGACTGGTACTGATTATGCACATCGCCCCAGGTTACCGTCAGATATTCGATCAAGTTTTTCTTTAGTTAACGTGACGCCATCAAACTTCGTTCATTCAACCCCTGAGTGAAGGCTTGAACAACCCAATCATCTGTGACTGGTGGAAACTCTATGCGTTCCATTTGGAACCGAGACACGAACTCCTTAAGCATTTCGTTATCCTTCTGTTTTACCTTGAAAAGGTCTGATTTCCTTGTCGCAACCTTTATGACCCCGGCATGTGCCTTTACGAAAGAATCTGCAAGCATGGCGAATGAGTCAATGGAATTTGGCGGTAGATTATGGTACCAAATCATTGTCCCCTTCGATAGAGTCTCTCCAAACTTCTTCAATAAAACAAACTCGATCTCATCATCTTCCAAATCGTTACCTTTGATGGCGCATGTATAGGAGGTGACATGCTCTTCGGGATCAGTGGTCCCATTGTACTTAGGGATTCCTGGCATAAGGAATTTCTTAGGAATGGGCTTCGAAGCTGCACTGGGAGGAAATGGTTTCTGTACTTCTTTGAATCCATCCCTTTCAAAATTGGCGGTGCCCCCGGTATCTGGCCCACCAGGGAGTTGTACGTTTCTACTTTCTTATCATTTGCCTCAATTTTTTTCTCTCCTAATTCAATTCGTTTGGTGAAATACTCGAGCATCTTCACTATTGCGGAATTAGTCCCCGATTCACTGGCATTCGACCTTTATGGTACTGGCTCGGTCTGGCGGCGGCTTACGGTTTGACCCCACTCGGAGTTCGATGCTGATTTTCTAGTTGTGCAATAACGGCTTGTTGAGCCTATAACATCTCGAATATCACTTGGAGACTGAATCCTCCATCTCCTCCGCCCTGTGTACCTCGACCACCAGATCGGCCCTCTCTGCGTACACTCCCTTTGGGGTCCGCGCCCAGATTCGCATTTAGAGCGATGTGTGAACTGACGTCGACTGGATTGGCAATCTGTGCTCCCTCAAGATCAGCTTATGGCACCTCGACCCCTAGAGCAACTATATTGTCGTTTTTGCCGTGGAATCCGAGGCCATTATCACCATATGTGGGTGTTGTTTGTGAGTTTGACATATTTTATCCTGAAAATAAAAATACTTGACAAGAACAAACGTAAAGTAGTGTGTGTTATCGGAACCAATATTGAATAATCACTATTATCCGTAGTCCCACGATGGGCGCCAAACTGTTTATCCTAAAATTTGGAAACAATTAAACTTATATTGTGGTTTTAATGATATATAATTTCACCCTACCAATTGATAAATAAGAAATTAAATGACAGAATTGAACTGTAAATAAATCAAACCAGTGTGCAAATAAAGCTTCAGCTTCGGATTAAGGTACCCTCGAGGTGATAACAGTATAAGAACAATTAAGATAGAATAATCTGATGAATAGTAACAAGCAAGAAAGAAATAGTTGTATACCTTTTTTCTCAGTGTATAATAATGTGTTTACAAATGATTGGAACTCACTATTGCTAAATACGTTTGGAATATAGCAAAGAAAGCTGATAACTTGTGGGTGCAATGGGTGAATCACATATACTTAAAAGAGAAGGATTGGTGGGAGTATCAACCTCCAAAAGACTGTTGTTGGTACTGGAGAAAGATCTGCTCCCTGAGGGATCAATTTGCTGCAGGTTATACGCAACAGGGCTAGCTGGTAGTAGATGGAAAATACATAACAAATAGTGGATACAAATGAAAACAAGGAAGAAGAGAAAAATGGGACAGTGGTAGATGGGTTTGGGGCAGGAATAACATCCCAAAGCGTAGCTTTATTTGCTGGTTAGCTATGCATCAAAGACTCCTAACGGGAGAAAGGCTGGCAAAGATGGGGATATGTCAAGAAGATCACTGTGTCATATGTGGGGAGGAAGCTAAAACAATAGATCACCTATTCTTTGAATGTAAATATTCCAAAATTTGTCTAAATGAGTTATTAGAGTGGCTGGAAATGGGAGTGCAGCAATGCAGTATGGGGGGATTTGGAGAAGAATGACAAGGAAGATTAAGGGCAGAACATGCAGATCAATTGTAAGCACAGTCTTGGCAGCGACAATCTACCATATATGGAAAGTTAGGAATGATGCTTTGTGGAATCAAAAGGTACTAACGCCTCAAAAGACAGTAAGAAGGATGAAGATACATGTAATCATGGAGTGAAAAACAACATCAAGAAGGCAGAAGTTATGGATAAAGAAGCTATTGTAATTTGCTTAATGAATAGATAGGAAATAGTATGACAAAACTGGTTGAATGATAGAGTAGGAAGGGCACTAATTGGAGGGAATTTTGTAATTTTGTGTTGGTGATTAATAAAGATTTCTCATTTCACCAAAACAAAACCAAAAAAAAAAAAAAAAAAATTGGAACTCCTCTTTATATATTAGAGGAATCCTAATTATGGTATATCTCTAATTACATAAGGAAATTATATAAACAACTATTAACCGCTTCTGATTTGATTCGTTCAGAGATTTATGCCACTGTCCTCGACCAATAACAGATATATCGCTCTTTCCGTTACTAAGCTATCCCCTAAGTTACTCAAAGTCTATCTCTCCTGATTTCGATTGATATCGACCTCGATCTCGAAAGAGACTTCAATTTCGAACTCAATGCCTCAGCTCTTCGACGCAACATCCTAATCTCGATCAAATAGTAAAATTGTGTAGCCCTAATTTCTACCGCATACAATCAAAGAGTCCGCGCACCCGACGGGAAGAGTCTTATCACATAAGTTTCTGCTAGCACTAAAAACAGACGCACAAAAGAGGGCATTATCCAATGTTTAGAAGGGAATGTGCATAATCTTATCTTAGCTGCAGCATCCATTTGGTCAGTTTAAATTGCATGGGATATATAGCATCACTAGTGGAAAGATAAAGATGAGGAGGAATTCATTAAATTCCTCTCCTTTATCTATGTATTTATCTTTTGTTGGTATTGGTTAGAACGAGGATAAGCCCTTATCATGATTATTTCTCGTGCTATATAGATTTCTTGAAGTTCCCCTTTCGTTGTTCAATTTATTTTTCTTATGCCTTTTAGCATGGGAATGGTGTTTGGGGGTTTTGTTTTTTTTTCTTATGATTAAAATCATAAATTTTAGAAGTTTGATAGTTACATAAATGTTATAATATGTTTAACACCATAAATTTCAAAAGTTTGATAGCTACATAAATATTATAATATGTTTAAGACCATAAATTTCAAAAGTTTGATAGCTACACAAATATTATATAATATATTTAAGATTACAAATTTCAAAAATCATCGATACGTTCTTAAATACCGTGCTAAGCTAAACCATGTCACATAAATTGATATTGAAGGAGTAATTCTCTGTCTCACAAATCACAGTCCTCCCTAGAATATATTTTTTTCATGAAATACTTACGCCTAGGTTTTAAAAACTAGATGAATCAATTCATTTTTTTTCTATATATGTACACACCATCCTTAAATCCAAAATCTTCCGAATGAACAAATCCTGCAGAAAGTTCCATATATTCATTATAGAAGTAGTATTTCTTACATGTAAACTTGAGAAAGAGTTAGGCCATCACATCCTTGGGCTAATGAAGTAGAAAGGAACATAAAAGGTGTTATAGTAACAATTTTACTTCTCATATGGTAATCAACCTATTTTTCACACTCTAAGACAAGTTTTAAAAGAATGGAAGCAATAAAAATATAACAAACCCTAAAATATTTCCTTCAAAATTAGTTTTTGCTTGCTTTTCTTGTGGTTCAGATCAATTTAGTGCACAAGGGTGGAACTAAAAGTCATGTACGAGTTTGGTCAAGCCCAACAGTTTTAGTCGGAATCCATTAATTATATAAAAAAATTAAATTCAAAACTCAATACTAACACATAATTTGTTATCCTAGAATTAAAAATTCATAAAATTTAAATCACTCCTGTTCCACACAGTGCACCTGCTCCACCTGTAATGAACAATCCATTTATGAACCACAGCAAGATGATATTTGACCAAGTTGACCACCTCCAGCTCCTGCATCTGGTTGATTAATCTTGATCGCTGCAGGCTGTAACATCACAACTATTAGCCTCCAATATTTGCAAAAAGGAAAATATACATTTTTTTCCTTTTTCGTTTAGGAAGTAATTTCAAATAATCTCAATCAAACTAAGATTAAGGGTGTGTTTGGTATAACGGAAAATATTTTTCGTCATGGAAAACAAGTAGTAATCTTATTCATTTTTCGGTATTTGGTAAGCAAATTAAGGAAAATATTTTCTCCAGAGTATTCATAAATAATTTTGATACAATAAATATGAAGCCATAAACTTTCGAACCAACAACCTTCCGAACTCACAAATTTTCATAAACTTCTGAACCGCAAAACTTTCGAAACCGTGAAATTTCAAACCCGTAAACTTTATAATTTCTAAACCCGTAAACTTTGAAACACATAAACCTCTAAACTCATAAATTTGGAACTTGTAAAATTTCGAACATGTAAACCGAAAGATGAAAAAAGTAAAACTGAAAATATATAAAAAAAAAAAGTATTTTTTTCCGGAGGGGGTGGAGGTGGGGGTGCAGGAAAAAAGAAAAAATAGAAATTTAAAAATTACAAAAAAGAGTTAAAAAAAAAAATTGTGCTGGGGAGGGGCGGGAGGGAGAGAGGGGAGGGGATTGAAATTACAAAAAAAAAGTAAATTCTTCTTTTTTGCAGGGTGTGGTGGAGGTGACGGGAAAAAAAACTTTTTGGAGAGAGGGTATGGGGTGGTGGGTATGGATTGGTGAGGGTATGGAATAAGGTAGGAAGCTTGAGAATGAGTTTTGTAAAATGTTTTCCCTTCTCTTGATAAGGACAATATTTTTTTTCAATTGGAGAAAAATGAGATTATAAAGAAAATATTTTTCAAAATATTTAAGCCAATCAAACATGAGAGAATCAAAAAAAAAAAATTCTAAAAATATTTTCCTTGGTACGAAACACATCGTAAGTGAATACCTCTACTCTGAAGTTTGTGTCTGAAAGCCTTTGCTTTATATCCTTTGCTATTGAGAAGAAAACTTGTTCCACGTTAAGATTTGTTTTTGCACTCTGTAGTGACACAATCTTTAATTAAGTACATGCCGTCACCTACCAGCACTTCTTTCAACATGTTATCATATCATACTTACAGTTTCAAAAAATTTAATCCCATACTCATCAGCAAGTGCTTGGCCGGTAGAGGTCGGGACAACCTACAAAAAATTTAATACAACATAATATTAGACTCGACATGCTCATGCTTACTACTCGCTATCACACAAAACCCCAAAACGCAAGCTTACTCGAACACTATAGTTATAAAAAAAATTTAAAAAAAGGTTTCTATGTCCTGCATTATCTATTTCTTTTTCTTTTTTGGGAGGAATTGGTGGGGGGTAAAGGAAATGGTGGGGGGAGGGGGGTTAAAGTGATTGATAGAGTTCGAAAGAAAAAAAGAAGAATTCTATCCGTAACATGTATTAGTGGGAGAGACTCTCGACCAATATGTCAAGAGTCAAATTTGGTTCATATAGCGATAATAAATTGTTTGGCTGATGTTTCAAGTTTTATTTAATCTTCTTTTTGTTCTTTCATCTTCTCTCCTGGCGTGAAATTGATCAAGAACGATTTGTGGAATCAAAATAAATGATAAATTTTTGGTGTGATTTCTTGGTTCTTTATATAAAAAAGGTATTTAATATTATTCCTAACGAGGTTATATTGATACATTTTTATAAATGAAAATTCATTGATAAGCGTTGTCCTAATATACATGAATTGTGGTTTTTTAAGTATGATATTGTTAAAGTGAAATGTTAGTTTTCACTATTTAAAATGAAAAATACCTGTTGGTCATAAAACGAATAGATTTGTAGAGGGGGATTCTAACAACTTTTCTAATTATTTCGTTTATGTTCACGCTTCAAGAGGTAACCCGTAAAATCCCGTTTATGTTAGTTGTTTAGATTACACGTGATTTTGATACTGGGATTGCTTCCGCTGCGTATAATAATCCAACAATAAGAATTAAAAAAAGAAAGAAGGGGTTTTTATGTCTTGCATTTTCTATATTTCTCCTTTTTTCGGCGGAGGGGGTTGGGGTTGGGGGTTGTTAAAGTGATTGATAGAGTTAAAAAAAAAATGAATTCTACCTATAACATGTACTAGGTCAGCTTTTGGTCTGAATACAACTAAAACGAATAGCTTTGTAGACTATCCTTCTAGAAAGAGAGGGATTCTTAACAACTTTTCTAGTTATTCCGTTTTCTAATTGGAGCAAACAAGAATGTACGTACCCTTTTGCTTTCATCCATGTCAGCCTTGTTTCCGACAAGGATTTTATTGACATTGTCTGAACCATGCTGCTCAATGCTACGAATCCAGTTCCTAATGTCTGCAAATAAGAGAAAGAGAATTACAATTCATCCACAAGGCGAGAAAGGAATACGTTGGAAAACTAAGGCATTCTCATATTAGAACTATGCTTTAAGGAGAAGAACTTACTGTTAAAAGAAGATTCATCAGTAACATCATAAACCAACAATATGCCCATGGCTCCACGATAGTAAGCTGGAGACATTTGTAAGCAGAAAAGGAGGAGGAGTCAATAAGTACACAAACTAAATCTAACTTTTTAATAATATGAGATATATTATAATCAACACTATTCTTATTGGTGTTAGGGGATGAGGGGTCATGTCGAAATGTAGGACTATGTGATGCCCATAACGGAGAGTGGATATCTGGACTAGTAAGTTTGTGAAGAAGGGGTGCGCATGACACCTTAGACGAATCATATAGTAGAATCTGAAAGGAAAGTAAAGAACTTTATAAGGCATAATACAAGTTTACATAGTACGTGCGCGATTTCGGGCTCGATGATGGCGTAATTACAAGATCTGTTGGATCAAAGCAGATAATACGTGCCATAGACTTGGATCATGACAAGATGAACAAAACAGGGATAATGACATGACAAACAATAAGATTTCTTAGGACCAAACAGACATAAAACTTAATTACCAGTAGTGATTGATTTGAATCGTTCCTGACCAGCCGTATCCCAGACTTTAAGTTTGATCCTTTTTCCCTCGAGCTCAATGGTCCGTGTTTTAAAATCAATCCTAACAATTCAAAAATAGAGTTATTCAAAATTGAGAAGCAGTCTCTAGAACTTTAACAAACCATATATATAATTCTCAAAAGGAGAGAACTTAATTACCCAATGGTGCTGATATAACTTGTGGTAAAGGAACCATCAGAAAAACGCGAAATAAGGCAACTCTTACCAACACCTGCATCAAAGAAACAAAGTTTTGCGCACTCTATAACTTCTAAAATTTAGAATCCATAAAATTGAAATCTCGTCCCACCTCTGCATAGGTGGGAAGAGCTAGCATCAATAACAGTGTTGATAATAGTCCTTTTCACCATAAATAATAAAGTTATACCTTAATCTAAGCATTATTTCATACCGGATATAACTTGAAATAAATTCTAGTGATATTAGCCATACCACTATTGTTAATTCAGTATATTAAAATTCCTGCATCATATATAATAATCCATGCATAATTAGTCTGTGAACCAAACGGCATCTTAGAAGATTGTTGCAAAAGCCCATTTATGCCAAGGGCCAAATATAAAACAAAAGGTCATGAGGAGGATGCAACAAACTATACAAAGAAGAAGCCAAATTTCCAATCCTTAGTACAGCCAAATATCATTAAAAAAAACAATAGTCAAAAAATTTCAAAGTTAATCCTATTGAAAACAGACGTGGCAAAAAATATTTATTCAATCAAGTCACTTAAATTAATTCTAATTTATAAATGTAGGAAATATTGGATCCACCCATAAGAGGTGCTAGGCCTAATAGGATTATTATTTAATCCAACACATTGTGACAATTACCACCGACCAATAATTCCAGTTACGGTTCTTCCGTTCTTTCTGTTTTTGTTACGCGAACGAGCAAGTTGCCGTTTTACAATTTACGCGCTATCTAATGTGTTTAGAATAACGTGTTCCTTCAATAACATTAATTAATAACCTTAGAAAAATAGTAAGTAACCTGTTAAAAAAATAGATGTGATAGGTCAAAAGGTGAATATAGAATCACTTACCGCTATCGCCGATCAAGAGGAGCTTTACGACGTAATCATAATCTGCTCGTGCCATTGCTGGTGGTGCTGCCATAGAATACTTATCTTCTAAATTTTTGCCTAAATAATGTCTACACACTTCTGCGCACAATTAATCACAGAAATCAACTTAAAGAAAGATCAGCGATCCCATCCATATTGCACTAACTTCAACTCGAACTATACATAGAATATACTCTATCCGTTTCAATTTATGTGACACTTTTCACTTCGCGAAAGTATTTAGCTAATATATAAAAGTGCACATAAATAAAAACAAGGGAATATTACAATTTGTTTTTTAAAAATGCATGAAGTGAATCACATTAGAAAAAACATACTCCACCACTTATCAAATATTTACGTTATGCAAAGAACAATCTCCTGAACAGCATAGTTGCAACACAATAGCCAATAGGAAAACTAAAAAAGATGGGGTTTTGTAGTTTTGAAACAAGAGCAAAAAGTTTGGAGGAGATTTAAGAATGAAGACAAAGTAGGGTATTATATGGTTGGAGATTTGGAGTTAATAGAAAAATAGGGTAAAAGTAAAATAGAATTTTGAAATAATAAAAAAGGGAATAATTTGAAAGAAAAATAAGGTAATTATGACTTCTTCTTTTTTCTGTGAGATAACGATGACTTTACTTGTGAAAAATCTATGTTGTTCGTTATCTTTCTTGCTTATTGTGCTTTTTTTTTTTTTTCCTAATTCCATTGAATTACTTGTTACTATTACTTAGAGTTCAACAAGAATTACAATTCAAATTATTTATCTATTTCGAATTTCGCTCGACACCGACGATAAAAAGAATGCAATCAAAAGAATTTCTTGCTAGGATGATTAAACCCTTTTTATGTATCGGTTACGATCTGTGTTTAAGTCGTGACACTTTTCTATTTGAAGAGGCTATACATGATATTAGAATACATTTAACTATGCATTAGTACATAGAATAATGTTTAATAATTTTCGGGTGAAAGAGAAATTTGTATTTTGGGGTATAGTCTCATTTATTCCAACATATAGTTGGGATTTATAGCGATGGCTTGTTATACACCTATAACAATATTTATCATTTAAATAATATTTTATTTTTACAGGTTAAAATTGTCTAAAAATTAATTTTATATTTTTTAATGATATATTTAAATTTAAAATCTCAACGGATATGCATATTTCACAACTTAAAAAGTCAAAAAACCTTATATATTATTGATAAATCCATAAGTAAATATTTAGAGATTTAAACTCTAAGGCACACATTTTAAAACTACTTAAAAATTAATTTTTTTTTAAGATTGATGGAAGAAAATTATTGTACTATATGCAAATCTTTTAATGAAATTTAAATCTTTAATTATGGAAGTATATAATCACGTAATATTCTTTGACAGAAGTGTGTTATTAGAGATTTAAAATATTTGGTCAAATTCTCTAGACTTATTGTTGGTAATCCTAGAGATTCTATTTTATAAAGATAATTGTTATAGAATGGTAATTTCACAAATAGCATATTATTATAAAGATAAATATTATTGTTATAGTTAAAAGTTGTTATAGAAAGGTAAAATACAACATGAAAGATCGATTCCAAAAAAACAAAATTTATGTGACGACCCGATAGGTTGTTTTGAGTATTAGCTTCATTTTCCGTGTTCCGAGACATCTTATAGTTTTATTTGATGATTTATGACTTCTGTGCATGGTACACGTCTTTTTTCGAAAAATTTATGTGTGACTAGAGTTGACAACGATCAACTTTCTTGGTAAACGACCTCAGATCGATTTTTTAACGATTCCGGTAGGTTTGTATGATGTTTTTGGACTTTTATGCATGTTTGGTTGGGGTCCTGGGTGACCCAAGACAGTTTTAATGCATTATGTGAAACGTTGAAAAAATGAGTTTTGAAGATGAAAATTTTGAGTTTTAATGATCAAATCTTGATATTTGCTGTTATTTTGATTATTTGATCTAGAGAGAGAATTTGTATAATGTTATTACACCTGTGCGAATGTTAGTATTGGAACCCGAGGGGCTCGGGTGAATTTCAGACGCTTTGCAGACTGATTTTTGGCTTAACAAGATTGTTGGTGTTGTGATTATGCCTGTCTCGAATTCGTGAAGACCTATTCGCAAATGCGAGCTTCGCATTTGTAATGTCAAGCTCGAATTTGCGAAGTGGTACTGGGAGCTGAAGGTTTCGCTTTTCCGAAGCATACGTTGCATTTGCGATCTGGAGGGACGGTTTTTAGAGAGCAATTTCTTCCTAAATTTATAGGCTAGTAACTTTAACTAATTTTCAATCAGTTTCATTTACTTTTTGATGAATTTCCTCATCAAATCTATGAATTTCTAAGTAGAATTTGGGGATTTGGGGATTTTGGAATTTAGGAATTTTATAAAATTGTGATTTGGACCTCAATTGAGGTCGGATTTCGAAATAAATCACATATTCGGGCTCAAGGGTACTTGGGTGATCTAGATTTGATCTTAATTTCGGATTTGACCAAGTATGCCTGGGTTGACTTTTTAAATTATAATAAAGATTGAACTTTTTTCATTCGGAGTAGTTTCTAAAGCTTGTTTTAACTTATTTGAACTATATTTGGCTATATTTGATTGATTTGAAGTCTTTTTCCGAAGGAAAACCATGTTGGTATCACGGCCCCAAATCTCCAGCCATAGGTGTCATGATGGCACCTAGTCTCTATGACTAGGTAAGCCTAATATACATAAAGAAATAACAGAAATAATAATAAAACTTCAAATTTAATCCAAGCAACTATCATAAAAGAACTCCACAATACAACTGACCATGACTCCCAAAATCTGGCGAGATTGAGTCATAAGCTCTACATGAGTATACTAAAACATCCTTAATACATCACTATCTAAATAAGAGTATGCAATAGAAAAGCAAGGATAGAGGGTGATTACAAGGCCTGTGAATGCCGACAGGTATACCTTCATGTCTCCGATTTTGAAAGCTCAACTTACAAATGCCTAGCCTGGTATGAAGTACCTGGATCTGCACAAAAAAAATGTACAGAAGCGTAGTATGAGTACACCTCAACGGTACCCAGGCATCAAGCCTAACCTCGATAGAGTAGTGACAAGGTCAGGTCAAGACACCTACTGGAATAAATAAAAAAACTGAACAGGTATGATAGAGTACAATAATGGAAAGGAGAAAATAATACAATAAAGAAATACAACAAGATCAGTTACACTAAAATTAAGCCAATAAAGGCATCAAGGGAGGAATACAAAATAAGAATACCAAGGAAATAATGCAAACAAAACACAAGTGATGTAAATGAAGGATAACAATAATTGCTCTATATACTAAACACAGACAAAACATAAGCTAAATATTCGCAAAATAACTTGCTCATTCTATATACTAACATGGGTATATAATTGTATGGTGTTGTTCCAATAATTGCCTATAACTATAAAAACTATTACATAATAAGCATAATTTATGTCCATAGACACACAAAAATTCTAGCACTGCAAATCATGTTCATATAAATAATTCCATAATAGAATTCACTTAAACTACAGCTAAAACAACCAAAACAATGTTCAAACTACCATATGATACCAATATGGCATATAACTATACCAACATGGTATACAGTTTTACTGGTTAATTCCCGGCAACTATATAACTTTACTACTATTACATAACACACATGCATAAAGAGAAAAAAAAAGAATAGTGTACCACATAATAATATAATAAAGTATTTCAAGATATTGTACTGTATTACTATTATTAAAAGAAAATCAAATATTGTACCAATTAAATGAAGCTAATACAACCAAAAAATTATTCAACTAGCATATGATACCAATATATATATAGTTATACTAATATGGTATATGGTTGGAATGAATTGTATATCAAAATGGTACATTTGTATACTATTTGGGTATACAATACAAATTCGTCTTCTTCTCTGGTTCAACTATATTTCAACCCAAATTTCTAAAATCTACTACAAAATCTCCACGAAGTTGACTAAAACTTTAGCTACAACCTCCAATCAACATTTCAAACAAACCCAAACAGGATCAGATCAAAACAATTAAAAACTCAAACAAACCAAGTTATGAGTTTCAAGCTTCAAGGTCCTTCAATGGTAGATTTTTATTTTTGTACAATAAATCTGCAAAAACTAGCATCAAAGAACAATAACTAATGAATTTCAATAGTAAAACACTATAAAAAATCAGATCTGGCATTTTGAACTCATTCATATGGAGTTTCAATTTTTTTTTTTCCAGATTTGAAATTACATTCATTATTTTTATGTGATAATGACTAATAATCAGTTGAAAAGAAGATTACCAAGATAATCAGTACTTTTGACAACATCGATGGAGGTTTATGATGGTATTTACATGATTGTGAATTTTTCAAATAGGAAGGGAAGAATATCAGATGATCAAATAAAACTGGGGATGGATAGCCAGGTAATTAGTTAGAAAGGTATATATTATAATAAGTTTAACAATGGGTAAAGACGGGTAAATACTTTGATTTTAATAGATAGCTTGTGTAGTTTCCTCTTATTTTTTATTGGAAAACTTACACAAATGTCCCAAATAAATATCAACTTACCAACCTCTAGTCATTAGTCATAGACTTACCAAAACTAGCCAACAAAAATTGAAAAACCAAATAAATAGGATTCTTTCTCTCAAATAATCACATGCAAAAATCACCTTCCATATTTTTAAGCGTGATTAATAACATTAGATGCAAGACGGAAAAGAAATTTCATAGATGATGTATCAAATAAGGTGATGATATACAATATATATATATATACACACACACACAATATTCCAAAAGTCTAAGCAAAAAAAAGAACTTTTTCAATGGGTATAGTTGAAATTCATTGAAAATATATACATTTCAATATACAAAATTTGAGGAAGATTGGAGGTGATTTGGACTGGTTTTGTGTCAAAATTCGTAATTAAATCGAGTTCAAAATTTCTTCTGCAACACATGTATCAAACATGTATCACGCATGTATCTCACGCACAAGTATACATGGATATCCATGTGATACACAATTGATGCAAATATGATACATATGTGATACACAAATGATACACAGTGTACGTAATATTTTTTTCATGTTTAGTTTTGTACATCAAATTTTCAATTCAAACCACCTCAAAACTTCACCAAATCATCCCAAAACTGAGATTTAAGCTCCTTAAGTTGTACTCAATCTATTCTAATAACACCCACTCAAAACAAAGCAAAAATTTGATATTTTCTTGCTACAAATAGCTAATTGGCTAATATTAGTATTATTTTATGAATTAGTCAATTTTTTAAATGAGCTACTTATAAATGGACATAGCTGATAATTTTCTTTTTTATTTGTAAACCTAAGGAGTTAAGAGATTTAGCCACGGATTTTTCTGGGCCAATCAAACAAAGCCCAAGAAGCAGAAAAGATCGTCGGTCACTTTATGGATTTTGATTTGGACACAAGAGCAACAAGTTATCATTGTCAGCAAAACTTAAAATTAGGTTCTACTATATATTCTTTCTTTATTTGATTCATACCTATCATTTATTTATGTACGTGCCATAAAGGCAACTGGTTTGCACATTCTTTAGCTATATCTCTCGTGAAATTAAGTGACTCAAATATGGAAAGGTACAAGATGCAAGGGGATTATAGATTATACTCATAGTGAATCTAGTGGAAACAAAAAAAATAACTAAATGATTTCGTTTCATCTCTCCATGACTATTGGTAAATAGATTATATGATACTTGTACCGATAGAAATTAAAATATATATATATATAAAAGATATTTAGAATAGTCAATGTACACGTATTTGGCCAGAAAATCATTGTTAATAAAAGAATTCTTTTTCGTCTCCTTCCACATGCAGTAGTCAAGATAAGGAAACTAATAAGAGCACACATACCCTCCACGGGACGGTAAGCTGAATGAGATGTGTAATGAAGACTGAAGAGTGAATAAAACACGCTTTATTCTAAAATACCAACCTTAATTAACACATGTTACGCAGAGGCGGAGCTACAATTCGCTAGAATTCGATAATTTTGGTTGATACTTTATATTTGAGTTAAAAATTTACTTAATATGTATAATCATTTTTTCAGAACCTAATATAACTATCTTTTTTAGAATTCAGAATCCGTAAACTAAAAATGTCAGTTTCGCCTCTAATGTTGGGCTCTTACATGTACCATTAATTAATAGCACCGTCTAGAACATGTTTTTATTAATCAAATGATATAATGCTAGGCCAGCCTTCTCTTATAATTCAATATTTAGGTTCAAAAAAGACACGCGCATAATGTGACTAATTAACCTACAGAATCCTTTTATATCATTTTTCCTACACTATATATATATATATATATATATATATATAAAATCATGTACAGAAAAACAAAAATCATGTAAAACATTATAGGAAAAAATCTTACCCTAGGCAGTGTTTGCATGAAATCACATTAGTTTACTACAGGCAAGTGATAGATTGAGGCAATACACTAGTTAACCATTGTTAGTGTGCATGTAGAAGACATGTGTCATGTACTTATGATTTGGTATAAAATCGAATGTGAATAAATTACTTTTTAGATTAAGGTTTTGGTTTGAATACAATATAAAAGAAACTCCAACAAACTAGTGTTAGAGACATAATATAATTAGGAAATTAGCCGTGTTCTCTCGCTAATAACTAAACTTTTCAATAAGATGGTAACATACTCTAACATGATTGGAGATGTTATCTTAACTTAAGATTTTTAAATTAATAAAAATATTTAAGGGGTTTTAATTTCTTACTCTTACCATGAATATATTGAGCGCGCGGTGCTAAAAAGGTGATGATAATTTTCAAAAAGATTAAGAAACTTTCTAATCCATTAGCAAGGCTTTAATTATAGAGTAGTACTCGTACTAAAAGATTAAGTGAAGCTTTCAAAGAAACTTGTGCCAAGAAATTATTAATTTAATTTAATTTAATACGAAACCTCTTAATCATAGAGATGACCATAACAAAACCATCTGGAATTTTATCTAATCCCAAAAACAAAACATGATTATTCTTGGTGGTGTGTAATAATTCTGCTGAAAGGTTTAGTTGCTGACTACATTAACTCTGTAGAGTCCCTTTCCTTCTACTTTTCCTTTTAATTCTAGGTGTTCTTCTAACTAAATTAAAAAAGTTCTCTCTGATGGAAAATATCTGCTCTTTAATTAATGTCCCACAAGTTCTTGTTGCCAAGACAAAGAATTTCACTTTTTTCATATAAAAGTCAATCTTTGACCACATTAGAAAGCTCTCCTTTTCAGTTTTTGCCGTCATACACCTACTTATGCACCAAACAGTCCCTGTGTATATACTATCAATAGTCGAATTTACACTCACCAAAAAAAGGGAAATCTGTCTTTCGAGTAGCAGAAAGGATCACTTGAAGCCTCTATATACCGACTCAGAGTTTGTTTGGTACGAAGGATAAGGAATAATTAATTTTGAGAAAAAATTTGAAATGAGTTTATCGTCATGATATATTGTAATATTTTTTATCCCTATAAGATAGTGGGATAACAAATCCGAATATAACTAATCTCGGAAAAATTAATCATGGGATAACTTATTTTCCAATCAAACGACCCCTTAGGCTTCTCCTAGCTTTTTAATTACTTCTAGAAGCTTAATAGCAGTGAGTAAATTGGATTTCTAGCGGGATAACAAATCCGAGGATAACTAATCTCGGGAAAATTAATTATGGAATAATTTATTTTCCAATCAAACGACCCGTTAGGCTTCTCCTAGCTTTTTAATTACTTCTAGAAGCTTAATAGCAGTGAGTAAATTGGATTTCTTTGGTTAATTAGATCAAGATATATAGTTTATCTGTTGAACGTCAAATGGATGATTTTGATCGAATTTGTGTAAATAACGTTACACGTTTTTTAATACATATTTATTAAGTTCAAATAGACACACCGCGAAGGTGTACGATGGGATGGTTAACTAGAATGCTTCCCTTGATCAGAGGTCTCAAGTTCGAACCTGGAAATAAAAATCTTCTTACTAGGGAAATCTCCACCCCATAATATGCCTATACAACACAAATCTTGATTAGTCAACTACACGTCACAACCATATCCTCTCAAATTACCTAAATTAGAATGAATTTTGTGAGGATTGATTGAGCAGGGTCATAACCAATTTGCTAATATAAATTTGAATGAGTTGAACGGGATACACTTTTGGGATCAAAATTTTCACCTCTTAGAAAACCAAAGTTTTTTCCTCCAATTGGTCACATGAGTTATTCCTGCTTACTATATTTTGTCAATTTTGCCTTTCAATTAATTGGTGTTGGAGACACCTTTCGCTCAGTGTGTCAAAGTCAAAATACTTTTATGTATGTGTGTGTACATATTATATTGCTCCTCTTCATATATATTTAATTATTTATATGTTCAAGTTGGACGACTGTTAAAGCAATATATGAGGCAATTATAGATCTGTAGACAATAAATTTGCGTCGAAAAAATATAATCAAAATTTGAGTCTACAACATCTATGGAGAGAATTATAATGGAGATACCGTTTATACTGTTTTGGGCTAGTAGGTTAATGTTGGATAATATATCATTTCACTTAAAAGTAATTAAGAAGATTAACTTTTCGTAAGTTGTAGTCAAGTCATTGTTTTCCTTTTTTCAGTCAAAGTCATTGTTCGTTATATATGCTAATAGTAACTTTTTTAGCTTCTTAACTTTTCTCAGTTTTCTTTTTATCTTCTTTAGGATTTGTTAGAGAAGAATGAAGGTGTTTAATTGTCTAATGTGGATAGGCCAGGTACTGGATTAGGGTATCCTATGACCCATAGTTCGACAATTTTTATTTTTATAATTATCGAGTATACATTACTCACTGACCCGACTAATTTAAATTCGCATTGTGTAGGAAGGTCCATCAAAGGAGGAATCACTTCCTAGTTACTGTGAGTTTCTCGATTATCGCAGCTAGAATTTAAGCATGTGGCTAAAGGTGAAGAGATCTCATTTATTCCCTATCGTACCTTTTGTGATATTTTCAGAAAACAATAATGCTTGTTGCATAAAATGACAACATTTTCATTAATTGAGACAATTTAAAGGCTAAAAGATGTTTCTTGTCTTCCAAAAAGCAGCTATATATTCCAGTCCTTATTAGGTTTGCGTGAGTAAGACTTTTGCTTGCTTAGCAAATAATAACGCGGTTACTCAAGTCAATTGTTGTATCATTAGTTAGCTTTCTCCCCAAAGGTGAAAAATGGAAAGTATATAATAAAAAACAGATTCTAAAAAGTAATGATTGCGGGGCTGTTTGAAATCATGCATTTTGTTTGATCCAAATGAATTTCAGAAAACAAAGTAATACTAATATTTACATAATTATCTATAAGGTAATTATAAGTAAATGTTTATGCTAACATTAATTTATAATTTTAATAAAAATATTAGTTTACTTATTATCACACCTCAAAAACTATATATATGAAAAAATCATTGCATGTCATATTGTGCGTGCATTAACGTCGTTCATATAAGCCATCATTTAATGAATAAGTAGGAAACGTGGACCTATTATATGTTTCCCCTACCGCACAAGCAACCATGATAGCTAGTATTATGCATCAATTGATTCAATTCTTGCATCTAATAAATTAAGAGCTCACTGTCAGATTCTTTTTTCTTTAAAATAGTCAACAAAAAGAAAGAAAGGCTCACTTGATTAATAATTACAAGAAAATATATCAATTGTGACCCTGCAGTTACAACAATAACTTACGCTCTTCATCTAGCTATTTCCTTGGAGACACCCATTATTAGAATGAAGCCATGTTTAATTAATTTAGCTAATTTCTTAATGCATCCACACTTTTTGAGATACTCGTGACAAAGGGCGTGTTTTTAAGCTGACAAGCTTTCGAAAAATAAAAAGATATGTATGACACATTAGGCGAATCTCATATCGAAAAGGGAGTAAAGAGTGAATATAAGACAGGAGAGCACAAGTTCCATCGTACGCATAGGTGGACCTACCCTTTGGTTAGGGGTCACTGGCTCCTGGTAACTTCGAAAAAAATATATGCATATATATATATATATATATATCTTGCATAACATGTATATATTTTGTTTGGCACCTTAAGACGTAAAGCGTAGGCAGTTGTCAGTTGCATTAGTTGTTTTAGGAGAGGGGAGGCACATCTTGGCTTTTAATTATGTCGAGAAACTAGAAATACAAGAATGCTTATATGTATAATATTCCTTCCATTTCAGTTTTTGTGAACGTATTTCCTTTTTGGTCCGTTCCAAAAAGAATGACCATTTTCTAAATTTGGAAACAATTTAGCTTAAACGTTCAATTCAACCCTTAATGAGAAGCTTTTATAACCACACAAATACTCTGGACCCCTTTTTAACTTGTTTAAGACTATAAATTTTAAAAAGTTTTTATTTTTTCTTAGACCCCGTACCTAATTATTACAAGTTCACATAAATTAGAACGGAGGGCATATCCTTTAATTTTATTCTGCCCTATAGAAAGTTTGAGTTTAGCATCAGTACTATTTTAAGGAATATCATCTATTGCTCGAATGGCAGTTCTGAAACAATCGGGCTTCCCAGGTGTAATTTGATGGGAATAAAACATTATTCTAATTCCTTTTTAAAAATTATTAACTCATACTTAATGTAATCATTTTTTAATTAACTTTTTAAGTGATTCAATTTTCTTAAGTACTTTTCAGAAGAGAAAATTCCAAATTGAGATGTGAGACGGCAACTAACTGGGTCCATGCTTTGGAGTTAGGAGACCCTATGTAGCGACCAGGGGTGTTCATGATTCGATTTGGATCGTTTTTTTTTTAAAAAGAAATCAAATCAAGTAAGTTGGTTTTTCAAATATTAGAACCAAACAAAATCAATTAAGTCATTTTTTTCTCGATTCGGTTTATGTCGGTTTTTCGGTTATTTGTCGATTTTTTCTTAAATATAAGGTATACATTACCAAACACATATTCCGCCGACCACATTTTCAACGTGACACTATCAAATCAATTGCCCTTTGAGAAATCTATTATTTATTAAAACATATTGATGATAATTGAATCAAATAGAGATGAATAATTTAAGGACTAAATTAAAAATATTTTTTTTTAACATGAAATAGATTCTTACACTTGACAAAAGAAAACTACCAATCAAACTAGAATATAAAGGTAAAGAACTGTACTAAAAGTGCAAACGATTAACATTCACCATAAATTTTTTAAAACTTTGTATAAATATATACATATATATAGGTGTAATAATAAATTTGAAATAGTTACTCCTATAGTCGGTTTGGTTCGGTTATTTTTTGATTAAAACCAAAACCAACCCAAATTTGATCGATTTTTAAAATTCAAAACCAAGACCAAACCAAACCAAACCAAAAAGTATCGATTTTTTTTATCAGTTTGATTTGCTTTTCGGTTTGGTTCGATTTTTCGGGTTTTTATGAACACCCCTAGTAGAGACCAACAGCTCAAAAGGGCTGGCCCACATGTACTATATTTACTACTTCCTCTGTTCCAATTTATGTAAATCTTTGGCACAAAATTTAAGAAAAAAATAAAAGTTTTTGAAATTTATGGTCTTACACGAGTTAGAAAGGGGTCCATAATATTTGTGTGGTTATAAAAGCTTCTAATTAAATGTAAAATTAGAAGTTTAAGCTAAATTATTTTCAAATTTAGAAAGGAGTCATTCATCTTGGAATAGATCAAAAAGAAAATAGGTTCACGTAAACTGAAATGGAGGGAGTATCTCTGTCCTCAATTATATGAAAGTATTTGATGGAATTTGAAATTTAAAAGAGAAATAAAATTTTGAAATATAGTTTAAATAAATTATAAAAATTTATATGGCTATAAATTTATTTATTAATAATAAAATAAGAAATTTAAGATTAAATAATTATACTATTAAATATAAAAAAAGTCATATATTTCTAAACAGAGCCAAAAGGAGATCAATATTTCAACAGGAGTGAGGCACGTGCTACCTACAAATTCCTACTAAGAACAAAGGGCATGTGCCAATTGCCATGCGACATGGCCGTGGTGCCAAGTGTCCAAAGAGGAGGTGCACGCAAAGCGCAAGGGTGTTATTCTTTTTGTTTTGTGTGTTTGTACAGCATGTATTTATACCTACTGCCTAGTGAAGCTAGGGTATTAATAATACATGGATTAGTAATATCAACATTAGTTACGTAGATATTATTTCTTATCTACTGTTTGATGTGGTGTATTAAAATTATAATGTATTGCATAATTTTTAAGAAAAATAGTTGTTTGCAAAAATATCCTCCATATTCTCTAGCTTTAAGGGACTTTAAGGACAATTTTGTCTTTAATCATGCTAATGCATGCATTAATAACCTTGGTATTACTAATACCATGATTTTCTATGGATTATTTATACATAGGATAATACCAAGTATGATGTATAACTAATACAATGTATAGTTATCCACAGATTGAAAAAATCTACCAAACAAAATATTAGTAATGCATAGAGCTAATGCTTGCATTATTTTTTCCAATACCTCCTACCAAACGACCCCTAAGGGTGTGTTTGGTGCATTTTCTAGTTGGTTGGATAATTTTTCTATGTTTGGTTGACTTAAATATTTGAGATAATATTTTCCTTATGAACTCATTTGTTTCCCATTTAAGGAAAATAACTTCCTTACCAAGATGAGATAATATTTTCGAAACTATCTTTTATTACTCCGCTACCCCCAAATAGACCCCCACTCACCTCGCCCAACCCCCAACCTCGACCCAATCAACCCATCGGCCACCGCTCCCGTCTCCCCCGCCCCTCCACCCCTAGCCCAACCCCCTCCGGCCCGAATCGAGTCCCTTGACCCCTAACCCTGGATCCTAGAACCCCGAACGCCAGAGACCTACCTCGACCCCTAACCTCCTGACTCGAACCCTAGATCATCATGACCCTTGATCCTTGGCCCCGAACCTCGATGCTTGATTCTCTTCTTCGGACCTCGACCCGAACATTGCCAACCTTGTTTTTGAACCCTGGACCTTAACCCCAAACCCCAACCTCTAACGTTTCGACCTCGATTTTGGTTCGTACCAAACACGCCCTAAAACTTTTGCAGCCCGCACAAAGCGTTCATTAAACGGTTAAAGCTTTATGAAAGACATTTCCTTGGTCTTTGGTTTACTTCTTTAAAGGCTAAAAGCATCCAGCACCGCTGATAATGATAAGGACATGCCATTTAACATCCTTCTTTTTCGTTTTTTATCTTTTGGTCCTCGCTGAATCCGGCTGAAGAAGTCTCTTTCTTCACTATTGTTTTGTCAAAAGTAACATAATCATAATTAACAGTTTGCTTTTTATCCATTCATTACTAATTTTATTGATCTTACACCCATAAAAAAAAAGGTAACTCTGATGATTACGCTTCACACATATTATATGTAACTTATCTTTTCACCCCAACCACTTGATAATACGCATAATTGTATTTCTTAGAATTGACATGTCCTCTAAAAATTAATATTAAAAAGGCGTTCTGATTACGAGTTCGGCGAAACATAGCAGTTTTCGCCAAAATTTTATATTTATGTTAAAAATCCACTTAATATGCATAAAAGTTCTATCCAGAATTCAGCTGTAACCTGCCTTTTTAAATTCGAAATTCTTGCCCCGCCTCTAACGTTTAGCCATGTAAACTTTCTCTAAGAGCCTTTCTCAAGTTTACTTGGATGGTTGTTTATAGTTTTCCAGAAAAGTTTTCCACAGCTATTTTTTTGAAAGAAAAGTTCTTTCGGGTAATATTTTCGACATAATTCCAAAGAAATTAAGAAAACTACCCTCTATAACCGCTCAAAATTTTGTATAGTAACAGTCAATTTTGTATATATTTTATATAGTGACAGTATATTTTGTATATTTTTGTATAGTGATAATCTATTTAGTATATAAATTGTATAGTGACCGTCCATTTAGTATATCTTTTGTATAGTGATATGCAACAAAAGAAAGACAAGGTGGTAATATTAAAATTCAATATAAACAATGGTATTCTTTTCTCCTTTTTGCAGTAAAATGCCCAACTCCCTTGATTTTCTTGCAGTTACATGGAGATGAAAGGAATGCAGATCCAAAGGAGATACAAAAATTAGACAGAATCCATTATGATCAACTAAAAGAGTTTGAGATTTATAGATGTGATGGTAATTGGTACGAAATAGAGCTTCAATTCTTTGTATTGAGTTGGGGCAAGCACATTGAACAAGCACGTATGCTGGGAAGTTAAGATGGGTTGATATTTCTGAGGAAGCTCGCTGCTGGAATCAATCTCTGAATGTAAATTATACTTCTTCCGTTTCAATTTATGTGAATCCGTTTTCATATTTGGGTGTATAAAATAAGAAAAAATCACATTGAGAAATGGAAAGAGGATGGGAAATATGCAGTTGATTGGTTACCAAAACTTTTGCCTCGTTAGTCGCTTAGTTCACTAATTTTACTAAGAAAAACGGCTCAAATAACAATAGATACTAATATTCCAATAGCTAGACCATTTTTAATTGATGTGAAACGTAAAATAGAATATTAAAACATAATTATAATCAAAATACTGAAAAGAAAAGAGTAAACAAGGAATGAAAACAGAGAAAAATGAAAGACATTCAGATCAAACTCGAATTTATTTCACTTAACTTTAGGTAAATTTCTGTTCTCCACCTTATAATATGCTCCATGATTTTCTCTTCCCTCGTAGGGCGGAGCTAGAATTTTAGTTACGGATTTAGTAGAACCCACCGAGTAAACTGCCTTTTGTAGAAGTCAAAATCCACTAAAAATTCTTTATCCCCGAATGCTTTTCCCTCCCCCAATAAACAAACAAAAATGAAGGAAAAAAGAAGTGGTAAGAGGATTTGCTATTCCAAAAGAAGTTTTGGTTAAAACGGACAGGTAAAATCGTTACTCGTTGAAAAAAACAAAAGTTATGGAAGTAAAAGTTGCTAAAAATGCTTTTTCCAACCATTGCTTGGTGAACTCAAAAAGGAACTTTTAAACCACTCCAATTATTTCTCTAGACTTAACTTTTGATCATTAATAAGTAGGACGTCTCTCGTAGACACGACACATTCATCCTTCGCTTTAGCAATATAATTCTACATTATGCTATTTTCTACGTTCATGCATGTATCGTTAATAAACTATAAGGACTTAAGTTACTTTTCGTATTGCTACGACTATTTGCACACTTCTTTTCTATAGCAAGGAACGCAGAGTGGCCTAAGTAGCTTTCTTCTATGTGTGAGTATGGATGATTGATCAAAGCAGGTTACATGCCCTTAGATGTAAGTTACATACTGTTTACCCTCAAAATCGAATAACAATTGAATTTATACACGGTTTTAAGGATACATAATACAACGTGATACAAATTAAGAAAGCAGATTAATATTGAAATTGACAATAAAAGAATAAATGCAAACCACTCGAATTGAACAACCTTGGCCCTCAAATTCAATCACCCTCAAACCAAGAGATACCTCAATTGTTTTATGAATAGAATAACAAGATGATAAAAGCTAGAAATGACAGTATATTTTTTTGTGTTGCGTATCGTAATGTGTGTTACAAATGATCAGACCCCCTTTATATAGTAGGGGAGTCCTACTCTTGATACAATTCTATACAAGGTAAAAAATCTCATGATTTGCTATTTAATCGGCATATCCTTAACACGTGCCAAGATTTCATGTCGTGATCTACAACCGACCGCGGATATTCAGGCCTTCTGTTATTCGGCTCGACAAATTTCCCTTGATCTCGTCTGATCTTGATTTTGTTCGGTCCTAGGGTCACGAGCTTAACGATATAACTCCTCACCTCGGTTTGATATAACTCGAGGTCGAACTTTGATCTATCATATTCTAATCTCGATTAGTCACACGATAGGCGAACCCGATTTCAATCGTATACAGATAGTCCCCTCGTTTCTCGGAGAGAAGAAGACAAGAAATGATATGAACTTCCGAATCCCGCCTCGATGGATCCTGACGTAAGCGACAAATGGTCACTGGGACATCCGATCATGATGTAAACAACAAATGGTTACCGAAACGTCCCGTCAGTCCAATTACCAAGGCATTAAATGCATGTCAGTTGCTGGTCGGCCATTACGGGTTATGAACCATCATTAGCAGACTATATATATACCAATTTTCATTCATTCAAACTTTACGTTCAAAGCTCCCTCTATTCTTGTTCTTCAAAAATCTCTTTGCTCTCCAACTTTCGTACCAAATTCCTTGAAGTTTTAGCAAACCGCTAAGCGTATCTTCTTAATTCCCTTTTCTTCTGCTCTATAGGCGAAAACTTCTAAGACTGTCCCGCAAAAGGAGGCCGCCTCTTCATCACAACCCGTCGGCGACAGGGCTGCGGCAGAACCACTCCCTGAAGAGTTCGTTCCTGCAGGGTGACCCACCATTGCTGATTTCAAGGTCGAAAATACTTCCTCAGTACCGGGTAGATGCGAGCCGGTCTTGATATACATATGTACGATCATCGATGATCTCCTTACCAAGGTCAAAGAAGATTGCAACTGGGCCAACAAGCATGTGGTGGTGCCTTCGCCTGAAGAGTCAATTACTAACCACATGGAGGGTTTTTTAAGCGTTTACACTTACCCCTTCACATTGGGTCCCTTAGACCCAATCATCATCACCTTCTGCAAGAGGTACGAGGTGGCCCTTGGTCAGATTCACGCCTCTTTCTAGAGGCTAGTGATTCTTCGTAAACAAAATCGAGGGGTGTCCTTTCACCATCGATCATCTTATGCGTTTGTATAGTCCCCGACTCAATCGAGGGGGCTAATCAAGCTTTCTCACCGGGCCAGTAGGGCCCGGTTCTCGAGTATAGATGAGGCTCGGGATCAAGACTGGATGTGTCGATTTGTTCGAATAAGGACTTCGGACTTGATCCTTGCCGAGGAGATGCCATTTCCCGAGAAATGGAACATAAAACGTAAGTACAACTTTGCTTTGAAGATTTAATCTATTGTTTATCCTCTTATCTCCTTTCTCATCGATGTTTTTGTGTTGCAGCGGTGGCCCAGATGCTGGATGTGGGTCCTCAACTCAAGGAGTGGGTTGGGGAACGTTTGTCACAGAGACCATATTCCGAGCATGCTTTGATGGAATTATTGAAGGGTCAGTGGGAGGCCTGTAATCATGGTAAGTTTTCTTTTCTGATTCAATATGGTTTTGACTTTCTCCTTGTTCTATCGAATTCTTATCTGTTCCATTTTCTTTTGTAGGTCTCCCCAAGGATATTTCTATGAGGCCTCCATCCGAGGATGAGGATGTGCCTCTCGAGTCCCTTGCTCCGAAGCAGGGTGACGAGAATAAAAGGAAAAGGGCATCGAGCTCTCTAGACTCAGAAAAGAAAAAACCAAAGAAGAGGATGGCACGTAAAACTAAGGAAAGTACCAGCGTCCTCCCATCAGACTCGATCCACCGACTGAGGGATGAGTCCGAAGAAGAAGAAGAAGATAATTTCGAGCTAGTGGCTCGGGTGCGGACTGCTTTGCCTCGAGACGGGGAGGTTTCTCGAAGGCATCACCGAGAACTTCGAACAAGAACGGGGTGCGGATACTTTTCCCTAGGACAGGGAGGTCGCGAGTGAAATCGGGGCCGACACTTCTCGAGCAGAGGAAGGTGCCCCAAAAGATTTGCTTGAGACGATCGACCTTACCGGGTCCCCTCAGTTCTCTGATGCCATGAACCGTGAAGTCGGTATTCTAGAAGGTCGTTCTTACGAGGGGCCTCAGAGGGCAACTGACATTCATAACTTCTTGGATGGGTTAGAGTCCACTGCCTCAGAAGATTTCACCGGGCTTGGTGACTTGCCGGTGCCAAAGAAGGTACCATCATCGGGGACCAGTGGACCTTCATTGAGCCCAAATTTGGTGCATCGGTTCCTGGTCCCGAGCGTTAATCCTGATCGAAGGCGGTCAAATTTTCTCTGTCCTAGAGGATGCCCAAATTTTCTCTGCGCCCGTGGGGGTTTCTAGCTACCTTCAGTGCTTGGTGACCGAAGAGGACCAGGCTGTGATAGATGCGGTGGAAGCGTCCTTCCTATTTAATGAAGCTCAACAGGCTTTGAATTGGGTAACTTCGTGTGTCCCTTCGTTATGTATTTTAAATTTGAAGTCACAAATAATGTTAACACCTTTCCTTATGCTTGCAGGCCTCGGTACTGCACCATGAGACTTTCCTCCGAATCTGGGAGGAGTTAGCCTAACACGAGGCCGAGGTTCAGGAGCTTATTGAGAAGAGGGATACTTATAATCTTCTGAGTAAGAAACTTCAGGCCGAGTTAGAAGCGGCTCGGAAGGAGCATGCCGAGTGGGTCGAGCAGGTAAATCGAGTACTTGAAGATAGTGACGACGAATTGGACTCAGTGGATAATGATCTGATCCTGAAATTTCAACAAAGGCTTGAACAAATCGGGAATCTTCAGGCATAGGTAGACATGATACAAACTGAGGCTGAGGAGTTCAAGAAAAACATGGATCTCATAACCTCGGAAAAGGAAGATGTCCAAGTACAATTGGCCTCAGTCGAGTCCCAGCTTCGGGATTCAAAAGAGAAGACCTCGATGCAGGACAAGAGAATCGAGGAGCTCCAATCTAAACTAAACCCGGCTATTTCTGGTCAAGAGAGCCTTGCCACGGAGCTCGAGGCGGCCAAATCTGAGGTGGTCGTGGCCAACACCACGGCGATACTAAAGTGGCCCAATTCAAGGTTGACGTTGAGGCTATTCAGGCGCAGGCCAAGAGCTTAGTGGATCATGCAAGGTGTCAAGCTCGAAGGGAATTCCTCGAGGGAGTCCATGCTCAGAGCTTTGAGAAATCGAGAATGCCAAAGTATAAGAAGCCAGGGCTAGGAAGCTGGCTTTTCCCGAGGAAGATTCCGAGAGCTTAATCGAATCTGAAGGTGGGGAAGATCCTGAGGATGAAGATGCTGCCCCCGATGAGGACCAGGCCACTTAGGCCACTTAGGCAACTTAGGCCTCTAGATGTTTTTATTTTTTGCCTTTTTCATCTTTTTGAGGCCGTTTTGGCCATTGTAAATTTCTGTATCGGGCCATTCTGGCCTTTGTAAAAAGATGATATATATATACAAGGCTTTTTTCCCCCTTTGGATTTCAAATTTTCCCTTTTCTTTATTACATGTATTCATAAGGGCCGGAACGCCTTGACATAAAGCAATTTAGGTTATGTTCAAAAGTTCAAAAAAACCTTGCTTTTGCCTTACTTTATTTTAAGGCGCCTTGGGGGTTCGGTGTTACCGGAAACCTTTTCCCAAAGTAGGTAGCCTATAGTATAGTTTGTCGAGGGTAGCCTTTAGAACTGGTTATGAAAAATTTTCTTTTTCATAGGCGTAGTTTTTCTTACGGGTTTCGGATGCCTCCGGGCCGTGTTAATTTGGCCGTAGCATTTTAGTTCGGGAGCTGTCTATTGGACTTGTTTTCTCGAGCTATCCGGGCTTGCAATAGATAACAATCCCCGAGTGGGGTGTCCGTGGCCTTTAAAAATCGGGGAGTTGCCTAATAGGTATTATGCCCGTTCGAGTTTATTTTCGAATGGCAGTCCCCGAGTGAGGGAGTGGTCGTTCGTACTCCGATTATAGACTGTCCTTGGGCTCGTTACTTACAGGATATCGGAAGTACAAATCTCATTAAGGTATGTAAAGAGGAAATTTGTAATACATAAGATGATTGCAAGGAAAGTACTTTTCTTTATTCATATGCAAAACAGTCATACATGCTTTATGCCAGGACTTGAGCAATCTATGTGGGAATGGTTCATTTGACCGTTTGGTCCTTACAATAAACCCTACCTATTGAGAACCTTTCTTTTGCGAAGTAATTTCCTCTCTAAAGTTGATATCCGAAGGTAATGCATATCCGAGGGTAATACCCCATCCCCCCAGTATTCGAGGTTGATTGTAGAGGAACCTCGGATATTGTTGAATTGATCTTCGGTATCGATTTGTAATCGGACTTGATTCTAAGTTAGCATGATCCATTGTTGCCTCGTTAAAAACCTTGCCGAAAAACCTATTTGGGACAAAATCGGTCTAAGGAAAAAAGAGTGCAACGCGTGCTTTCAGACCTAAAAACTTTGTGTCGCTTCTTGTTGATCACCAGCAAGTATTAGTCTGAAATAAAAAGGAAATGAAATAGGGTCATACCTTAGAAGTAATATCGTTTTAGGTGAGATATATTCCAATTGCTCGATAGTTGTTCTCCGTTCATCATTCCAAGCTTAAAGGATCCTTTCCTGATGACCTCGAGAATCTGGTACGTCCTTCCCAGTTCGGACCCAACTTCCCTTCGTTCGGATTCCGGGTGTTTACGGTGACTTTTCTTAGTACTAAGTCCCCGATATTAAAGCATTGAATATTGGACCTTCGATTGTAGTACCTCTCGATCCGTTGTTTTTGGGCAGCTAATCGAACAAGGGCGGCTTCACGCCTTTCATCCAATAGCTCCAAGCTCGTATTCTTGGTCTCGTCATTTGATTATTTTGTTGCATATCGGTATATGATACTTGGATCCCTGACTTCGACCGATATTAGGGCTTTGGTGCTATAAACCAATGAGAATAGAGTAGCCCCGGTACTGGAGTATGCCCCACTGACTTCGGGTAGGATCTCCCTCCATTTCCCTTTGGTGTCGGTTAACCTCTTCTTAAGGTTTTGGATTATAGTTTTGTTGGTCGATTCGGCTTGTCTGATCCCGCTAGGATGATAAGGTGTCTATAAGATTCTTTTGATCTTATGATCTTCGAGAAACTTGGTCACTTTGCTGGCGATAAACTATTTCCCGTTGTCACACATAATTTTGGATAGCATCCCAAACCGACATATGATGTGGTCCCAAATGATGTCGATGACTTCCTTATCCCTAACTTTCTCGTATGCTTGTGCTTCAACCCACTTGGAAAAATAGTCAGTCACAAATAAGATCAATTGAGCCTTACCTGGTGCCCATGGAAGAGGGCCAACGATGTCCATTACCCACTTCATGAATGGCCATGGTGACATGACTGAATGCAGTGGTTCCTCGGGTTGGTGAATCATTGGAGCATATATTTGGTATTTGTCACATTTTTGAACAAACTCCTTCGCATATTTTTCAATGTTGATCGAGTAATAGCCGTCTATGATTACCTTTTTAACCAATGATTCGGCGCCTGAATGATTCCCGTAAGTGCCCTCGTGAACTTCCCTCAGAACATACTCGGTATCTCCCGGTCCTAGACATATTTCTAGTGGGCTATCAAACATTCTTCTGAACAAGGTTCCGTATTTGGACAAGGTGAATCAGTATGACTTTATGTGCAAGTCCCTCAATTATTTTGGATCTAAGGGAAGTTTTCTTCAAATACTCTACGTATTTATTTCTCCAATCCAGGTTAAGCTTGTGGAGTTTATCTCAGAGTGACCTTCTTCTACTACTGACCTCATGAGTTGCACAACAGCCCCTGAGTTGAGCTCGTCGTGCTCAACCAACGACCCTAAGTTTGCGAGGAACTCGGACTCACTATTTTAATCTCGATGTACGTGCTGCAAAGTCCATTCTTTAAACCGATGTAATGTTACTTGTAACTTATCTAGGTACCTTTGCATTCATTCTTCTCTAACTTCGAACGTTATGTTAACCTTATTCACCACAAGGAGGGAGTCACACTTAGATTCGATCACCTCCGCCCTTAAGCTTTTGGCTAGTTCGAGAACTGCAATCATGGCCTCATATTCGGCCTCATTGTTAGTCAATTTTACAGTTCTAATGGATTGTCTAACCACGTTTCTTGTGGATGGCCTCAGTACGATGCCATGTCTGGACCTCTTTGTGTTCGATGCACCATCCGTAAAGAGGGTCCAAATTCTCGAGGGCGTCCCCGAGTTTACCAACAACTCTCTTTCGACCTCGAGTATTAGGGCCGGCGTAAAGTCAACCACGAAATTTGCCAAAATTTAAGATTTAATGGATGTTCGGAGTCGATATTCAATATCGTACCCACTGATTTCCACGGCCCATTTGGCCAATCTTCCCAAGAATTCGGGTTTATGCATTGTATTTCGCAATGGGTAAGTTGTCACAACACATATAAGGTGGGATTGAAAGTACAATTTCAGTTTCCTAGAGGCACTTAACAAAGCGAACGCCAATTTTTCTAGGCGGGGATATTTGGTTTCGACCTAACCCAAGGTCCTGATAACATAATAAATCGTAAATTACGTACCTTGTTCTTCCCGAACTAGGGCTCCACTTACCGCTATCTCCGATACTGCCAAATATAAGTACAGTTGTTCGTTTGCCCTCGGCGTATGAAGCAGTGGCAGGCTCGAAAATTACCACTTAAGTTCTTCCAACGCTCGTTGGCATTCCAGAGTCCATGTGAAGTATTTTTCTTCTTCAGCAACGAGAAAAATAGACGACTCTTATCGGAGGACGTCGAGATAAATAGCCCCAAGGCGGCTATGCGCCCGATTAGCCTTTGCACGGCCTTCACGTTGTCCACTACTGTGATATCCTCGATAGCTTTGATCTTGTTGGGGTTGATCTCGATTCCTCGATTGGATACCATGAATCCGAGAAATTTACCTGACCCGACTCCGGACACGCATTTTTTCGGATTCAGCTTCATGTTATATACTTCCTCAATATACTGAAGGCTTCTTGAAAATGCTTCAAATGGTCCTCTACTCACATGGGCTTAGCTAACATATCGTCAATGTAAACTTCCATAGATTTCCCTATTTGTTCTTCGAAAAACCAATTTACTAGGCGGTGGTAAGTGGCACTAGCATTTTTTAATCCAAATGGCATTACATTATAGTAGTATGTGCCATACTTAGTGATGAAGGAGGTCTTTTCATGATCATCCAGGTTCATTTGTATTTGGTTGTACCCGAAATAGGCATCGAGAAAGCTAAGGATCTCGTGGTCGGCCGTGGTATTGATCATGCGATTGATGTTAGGCAAAAGAAAAGATTACTTAGGGAATGCTTTATTTAAATCCTTGTAATCCACACCCATTCTTAGTTTGTTTCCTTTTTAGGGACTACTACTACTACATTTTCTAGCCATTCTGGGTATTTGACTTCCCGGATGGACCTTATTTTATGGAGTTTAGTTACATTGTCTTTGATGAAGGCATGCTTGATCTCGGACTGGGGTCTCATTTTCTGCTTCATCGGATGGAATTTCGGGTCCAAGCTCAGTTTATGAGTGGTGATCTCTGGTAGGATTCCTGTCATGTCGGGATGGGACCAAGAAAAACAATCCATGTTAGCTATAAGAAATTGAATGAGTTTTTTCCTAAGCTCAGGAGTCAACCCCGTTCCCAGGCATACCTTTCGATTGGTCAGATGTTCGATTAGTATGAACTGCTCCAACTCTTCGACAGTTGATTTGGTAGCTTCAAAATCATTAGGGAATGTGAAGGATCGAGGAACCCCATAATCTTCGTCTTCGTCGGTCCACTCGGTTGGGTCGAGGCTGGCATCGGTGATTGCTATTTAGCTTCCTGTTTTGCTTTCGAATCTGACTTCTTTGTCGATGAGAGTGTTGATATTAGAGTCACTTCATCGATGGCAAACATTTCCTTCGCGGCAGGCTGCTCCCCATATATTGTTTTAATCCCCTCTGGTGTTGGGAATTTTAACACCTTGTGAAGGGTCGAGGGCACAACCCTCATGTTGTGGATCCACTGTCTCCCGAACAGGGCGTTATATTTCATGTCCCCTTCGACCACATATAAATTGGTCTCCTAGATGGTTCCGGTTGCGTTCACTGGTAAAGTTATTTCTCCCTTAGTAGTTTCACAAGCCATGTTGAATCCATTTAACACTCAGGTCACATGCACGATTTGGTACTATAGGCCGAGTTGTTCTACGACCCTTGATCGAATGATGTTGGCTGAACCTGGATCAATTATCACAAGTTTAACTCAAGTTTTATTCAATGAGTATAGAAATTACTAGTGCATCATTATAGGGCTGTATAATTCCTTCTAAATCCTCGTCGTGGAAAGATAAGGTTCCTTCTGGTATGTAGTCCCAGGTCCGTTTCTCCCTCATGATTGACACCTTGGTGCATTTTAACATCGGACCTTGGGGCACATCGACCCCTATGAATGATGTGTTGAGGTTCTTCTAGCTCATTTAATCCCTGTTTCTGCAATGATTCTTGGCTCGGTCACTCAGAAACTCCCTAAGGTGCCTGTCGTAGAATAACGGGTCTACTTCTTCTCTCAACTGTCGACAATCTTCTGTTCTGTGGCCATGGGTGCCATGATATTTGCACATTTTCTTGGGATTTCTTTGGGCTGGATCGGTTTGTAAAGGTCGAGGCCATTTGGTAACTTTGATGCGTCCGATAGCCGATACGATGGCGGTTGCATCAACTTTAAAGTTATATTCTGATAATCGTGGTGCTTCTTTAGGTATGATAGGTCTGTCGAAGCCGTTCTTGCTCATGACCCCTCGAGAGATCTGGCCTCGATCACTCCTCCATTCATTTCGTACAGGATTTTGACGAAATCCGTTGCTACTACAGTTTCAGAATCTTCATGATTGTAGGATCGACTCCTGGAGTTGTAAGTTTCCACCTTCTTATCATTTGCCTCGATCTTCTTTTCCCCCAACTCAACTCATTTTGTTATTTCTTCGAGAATCTTCATGATTGTAGCATCGACTCATGATTCCTTTTTGTTCGATTTCCTTGAAACTAATTCGACACTGTGTACAACTTCTTGGGACGACTCTGTCTCGATCCTGCTTGGTGGGTGATTCTGGTTTTGGAGCTGGGCTATCGCTGTTTGAGCCTGCAACATTTCGAAGATCACCCATAAGCTGATCCTGCCTTCTTTGTCGCCATGTGTGCTTTGAGCGGCTGATCGAACATCCCTACGGATGCTGCCGTCGCGATCGACGGCCAAATTTGTGTTGATGGCTACATGTGAGCTGACATCGAATAGATCTACAACCGGAACTACATCGAGGCCAACTGGAGGTATGTCATTTCCTGGTGCTATGTTATCATTTTTGTTGTGATGACCAAAATCATTGTCCAGGTATAGGGGTGCTGACTGAGAGTTCGGCATTTTGATCATAGAATCAAAGATACTCCAAAGAACAAGTGTAAAATAGTGTGTGTTATGAAAGTTTGTACTAGGTAATCACTATTATCTTAGCCCCGCGGTGGGCGACGAACTGTTTACTCTTAAAATCGGATAACAATTGAATTTATACACGGTTTTAAGGATACGTGATATAACTTGATACAAATTAAGAAAGTAGATTAATATTGAAATTGACGATAAAAGAATAAATTCAAACCACTCGAATTGAACAACCTTGGACCTCGAGTTCAATCACCCTCGAACCAAGAGATACCTCAACTGTCTTATGAACAAAATAACAAGATGATAAAAGCTAGAAATGACAATATATTGCTTTGTGTTACATATCGTAATGTGTGTTACAAATGATCAGACCCCCTTTATATAGTAGGGGAGTCCTACTCTTGACACAATTCTATACGAGGTAAAAAATCTCACGATTTGCTAATTAATCGGACTATCCTTGTACATATCGATATTTTCGTTTGATGTACAACTGATCGCGGATATTTCGGCCTTCTGTTATTCGGCTCAGTAAAATTTCCCTCGATTTCGTTCAGTCCTAGGGTCACGAGCTTAACGATGTAACTCCGCACCTCGGTTCGATATAACTCGAGAGCGAATTTTGACCTATCATATTCCAGTATCGATTAGTCACACGCGAAGCGAACCCGGTTTTGACCGCATACACATAGTTCCTTTGGTATGTTCAAGACTTAAACAAGAAACTCACGAATTAAAGGCAGTTGGATTTCTTTTAAAGGCCTAAGAATTTAGAACCCTCCTATCAATGCTAGTTGCATTGATAGATGTAGGTTTTTACGGGTTTGACATAACTTTGTATAAATGTGTAAAAGTAAATAAAGATGCCTAGGAGGGAGGTGATTTGTGTGGTGTACAATTTTCATGTGCACGGATTATAGAAGGACCTGGTTCTTCTACGTGTTTCTTACACTACAGTTTCAGAATAATAAATGCAGAAAGTAAAGAACACAAGTATTTTTTTCGTGGAAAACACCCGGCTTAAAAGGTAAAAAACCACGACCTACTACGCCGTGGGATTTTCTCCAAACACTTCACTACAACTTTGAGCCAACAACAAAGCTTACAAACTCTTGCAAACCTAAGGATTAGCTCTAACCCTTATAGCAACCAGCCACAGGTTTTTGCGACTGCTTCAAGTTAACTCTAACTTGAACAATACAACTCGAGTTTACAACCTCTAGCAAACCTAAGGATTAACTTTAACCATTTTAGCAACACGCCACAGGTTGTTGCGACTGCTTCAAATTAACTTTAACTTGAACAATATAACTCAAGTACCTATTACAATTTGCTTCTAGGAAAGCTGAAAAGTACAACTCAAAACGCATACTACACTTTGAACTAGAAATAAAGAAAGACACATAAAACTATTTAGGAAGCTGCTTCTTCAATCTGGTTCGTGTAGCTTCAAGATTGCACTCTTAAATCTCATAGGAATTGCTCACAAAATACCTTGCTATTTAGCTCTCAATTTGTGCTTAACTTCAGTATGTGTGCATCACATGTAAAAGAGAACACAACTGATATATATATATAGAGAGTTAGTAAATAAAGATTAACTAGAGTTCTAATGCTTTACTCTTCCTTGGTGGAAAAGTTCTAGTTGTCTTCAACTTCTGACTTTTTCCTTATCTTGGATAGAGTTCTCTTCATGTAAAAAAAACTGGTCTTTATCAACTATGCAACCTTTTCGTTCAGGGAATATCAGATATAACCACTTATACTTATCCCTTTCACGTGCATGTCTTTTGCTTGATTTTGTCTGTCACCTGTGTACGCTATCCATGAACCTGGTTCATGCATGTGTTCCTTTGTCAATCATCAAAACCAAAGCTGCTCGGGCCAACAAAAGTCATTTTTCTTTAGTCTTTTTTTTGGGTGGGAGGAG
>ML413559.1:69889-154300 GCA_005239525.1 Nicotiana knightiana
GGGGTGGGGGTGGGGGTGCTGGAGGGGGATGGGATCTGTATGAGTTATTCGGGGGTCAACTTTAATTTATTAAGAAACCTAGGAAAGTGAGTGAAGAACATTAGTAATTTATGTACGATGCTTGCATGTATATGCTATTTTGTTTTCCAGGTAGACAACTAGATATATTGCATGCCACGTTAAATGATGCAACCATGCAACTACGACGTTGAAGATTGGATAGTTAATTAGGAGATATAAGACATTACTTAGGACGTAAAAGATAGGTGAGGTTTGCTCAGTTGGTAAAGCACCTTCACCCACGACTGTTAGGTTCTGAGTTCGAGTCACGCTGGAGGGAAAGTATGGAAACACTATAGATCCTCCTAAATTGAGAGGTATCAAAAAAAACTTAGGACGTAAAATTAAACAACATAATCATGGAGAAATCCAGCGGCTGAAATCAAAGATTGTATCAGTTTGTTGTTAGTATTTTGACAACGTGAGAATAAGATGTACTTAGATATTCCGTATGCCTAAAAAAATAAACTTTTAGTGAAGGGCTATAAAGAAAGAAATACTCCAGAATAAAAGTACTTATACCTCATCCATGTTCGTGGTATTTATCATAACCTATTTTTTTTTTAATTTTACGAGATAGTGTGAGTGTCAAAGTCAAAATTTAGGGTACATATTGTCCGCTTCATAAATAGACATAAATTTGCAATACATAACCCAAAAGCATGCCTACAATATAAATTTGTGTTGTCTTATACAATGTTTAACTTTTCTATCGGTTTCTTGTATGATAAGTTATGCATCTTTTGTATTGATGATTTGACAAATTTCATGAGAGAACCAGATAAGGAACCTAATACAATTAGTTCCCTTGCATTCAGAGTAACTAGTCAGATGTCTAGTTTAATTCTCAATGAAATCAGATAAAGGAACATTAGAGGGAACATATATGGATTAGTTCCCCTGGTCGTCGTACAATCAACTCTACAACTGTAAAAGTTGATGCACTGTACCGTCTTGTAGGTTGCTGCATTGTACTGTCCGGGATAGTACGACAACACAGTTGTAGCTTGTTAAGGCCAAACTAAAGGACACTTTATTGCATCATCCTTGACGATATCACAAATACATATTAATAACATGAGGCAAGGGATTTTATCTCTCTAACACTTGCAAATCAAAAGATAATATTATCTGAAGTGCTAGCCACCACCTCTCCCAAGAACAAAGTTGCTGCAACCTCAAGGGCCAGATCCAAATATTGAAGATATCTTAAGTCCTTAGGTTTGTTGAGTCTTTGTTATTTTGTTCTTATTTGTAATCCTACACTAGTTTCAAGAAGTGTCTTTGCAAGATAGATTTAAACCATTGTTTGGTTTAGTTTCTTGACTAGAGTTAGTCAAGGTTTGTTGCTTTGTGATAGAATAGTTGCAAAGGGATTGCAATAGAGTTATTGTAAAGGCTGAGAGATTCAGAGTTTAATTTCTAGATTGCAATAGGTTGTAATCTGAAGTTTGCTCGGTTTAGTAGAGTTGAAATCCTACTAGGGTAAGTCGTGACTTTTAATCCCTCGAGTAAGGAGTTTTCCACATAAATATCGCATGTTCTTTATTTACTGCTGATTTACCATGGGAACAGATAGAGAACTTGGTTCCCTATACTGTTTGGTTTTACAATCTATTGCTTACTGCGGGAACTGATAGAGAACCTGATTCTCTATACAGTTTGGTGGACTCTTAGTTTCTATCAATTGGTATCAGAGCAAGTTCTTTTTAAAAGGTTAACACTTAGAAAAGATCATCATCATGGATGCTCCACCAAACTTCGAGGAGGGACAATCAACCTATAGACCCCCAATATTCAACGACCAATACTATGGTTGGTGGAAAACAAGAATGCATGGCTTCATTATGGCTGAAGACTCTGAGCTTTGGGATGTGATTTGTGATGGTCCCTTTGTCCCTATGAAGTTGTTGGAGAGGGAACACAGATTGTTCCAAAGACAATAAAAGAATACAATGGTGCTGACCGAAAAGCTATTGGGGAGAACTTTAAGGCGAATAAGATTCTTGTGTGTGGTATTGGACTAGACGAGTATAATCGTATCTCGGCATGTGAATCTGCCAAGGAAATTTGGGAAGCTCTTCAAATGGCCCACGAAGGGACTAATCAGGTAAAGACATCCAAAATATATATGCTTACAACTGAGTATGAACTCTTTAAAATGAAAGAGGATGAGTCCATTCAAGAGATGCATACTCGATTCACCTCCATAATCAATGAGCTTCATTCACTTGGTGAAATTATTCCAAGCAAGAAGATGGTCCGGAAGATACTCAGTGTTATACTAGGTTTCTAGGAGAGCAAGGTTAATGCTATCACTGAAGCCAAAGACCTGCAGAAGCTGACTATTGACGAGCTTATTGGAAATCTCAAAACTTATGAGATGAAGAGAAAGAAGGATCTCTAAAGAAGGGAGCCCAGGAAGGAGAAGAACCTGGTTCTCAAGGCTGCCAAGAAGGATTCAAGTAGTGATGAATCCAACATGGTGTATCTCACTCAATGATTCCAAAAGATGATTCGAAAAAATGGTGGGATTCGAAAGAAAGGAAGTTCCGGTAAGAATTTCAAAGGAAATGATTGATGTCATAAGTGTGAAAATTCTGGACACTTTATTAAAGACATTCCTCTTCATAAGCAGGGTCATTACAAAACCAATACTGAAAAGGAAACTAAGAGGAACCAAGTCCCTTACAGAAAGTTCAAAAGAAGAGATGTTGCTGACAACATGGTGAAGCAAGCCATGACTGACTGGGGAAATTCTTCCGGTGAATCTGAAGGTGAAGATGACCAAGGAGATAAATATATGATGGTTGCGAACAATGGATCTTCAGAATATGAGTCAATCTTTGCACTCATGGCCAAATATGATGATGATGAGGACACGGAGTAAGATGAGGTAAGTTTTCTTGATGTTCAAAGAAATTTGAAAACTTACTCTAAGAAAAAATTGATATCCTTAGAAAATGTGTTGATTGATTCCTATCATAACATCATTAATGAGAAAAATACTTTAATAGAAGAAATTGGTGACATAGAAAAAGAGAGGGATAATATGGTAGTTTCTATTGTAGATTTGAAAGAACAAGTGGAGGAAGTAACTAGAGAAAATAACTTGTTGAAAAACCTAACGAAAATTAGATGGACAACACTAAGGGTAAAAAAGTGGCTAGTAAGGCTCAACTTGAGCTTGAGAGTGAGCTTAAGAAAATTAAAACAAGTCTTGTTGCTGAGCTTGAAAAGAATAGAAAACTTCAGCAGGATTTGAAAAGGGTTAAAAATAATCTTGATAAGTCACTTAATTGTACCTGGTCCTATGATGTAATAACATCTATGTACAAGAATAATGGTGCAAACAAGCAAGGAATCGGGTTCTAAAAGGATAAAACCTCCTATAATCCCCATAACAAGTATGTAATTGTGGCTGATAATTGGTTGTGTACTCACTATGGTCAAACGGGTCATTATAAGGACTCTTGTAAAACTGAAATTCAGTCTTTGCAGAAAAACAATTTTTTTTGTTGAAAAAAGGCCTACTGTTGAAGAACCTGGTTCTCTGAAAAGAAAATATATGCTGCCTGCATGGGCAAATCGAAGTTTGATCCGCCCGTTCTATCATTATAAGGGACCCAAGCTGGCTTGGGTTCCTATGTGTAATCATTGATTTTGTGTGCAGGCTGGAGTGAGAGCTAGCCGTAAAAAAATGGTACATGAATAGCGGCTGCTCTATGCATAAAACTAGAAGAATGAATGATTTTCTCTCACTCTAGGCCTTCCAAGGTGGGAGTGTGTCCTTTGGAAATGGCAAGAAGGTTATATTCTTGGTGTTGGAGAAATTGGCAAAACACTCTCCCATGAAATTGAAAATGTGTACTATGTGAATGGATTGAAATATAGCTTGTTGAGTATGTCTCAAATATGTGATAAGGAAAAATGAAGTGAAGTTCTTGTCCAAATCTTGCACTTTCACCAATCTTAAAACTGGTGAAATGGTATTTATAGCCAAGATATTCAAGAACATCTATGTTGCAGACCTTGATTCACTAAATGATGGTGATATAGCATGCTTAAGTGTCATTGATGATGATTTAGAGTTATGTCACAAACAATTGGGGTATGCGAGTTTTTATTTGTTGAACAAGTCGGTTATGGAGGACCTAGTTCGTGGGCTGAAGCATTCAACAGTGCTTGTTACTTGATTAACAGATGCATGATCAGGTCCCTTATCAAGAAGTCTCTCTATGAACTGCTCAATCGGAGAAAACCCAACCTGACTTACCCAAGAGCCTTTGGATGCAAAATGTTTTGTTCTCAACAATGGTGGAAAATGGTCACATAACAAAGAAGATGAAGATGGGGAATATAAAAATGCTCCTTATGAAGCTATAGTTATTGCAGTTAAAGACTGATATGATGAGTCAAGTCAAGCAAAGTGATTAAGGAGATGCAGAAGAATCTCCAAAAGCCACAGAGGAACCTGGTCCCTCTATCATATCGACTGAAGCTGAACATAGGATTGTTGATGCTGCATTAGGTACTCCTAATGCAGAACAAAGGAGTGGAAGTCATAATTCTGTTGATATGAATGATGTTTCAAATATGGAGGAACCTGGTCCTTCAATTTCTGAAGTTCAAGTATCCAACTAGAAGAAAAAGAGTTCAAATCCCTTCAAAATGTAATCAGACCCTTAGACTCTGGTATTCAACCTAGTTCTAAGGTAAGGAAAATGTTTTCCCTCTCAGTCTTCTTGTCTCAAATAGAGCCTAAGAACATCAAGGAAGCATTAAAAAATGCTAACTGGATAGCTGTTATGCAAGAAGAACTCCATCAGCTGAGAGGAACAAAGTGTGGAACCTAGTCCCTAGGCCTTCAGACAGAACAGTGATTGGAACCTGGCAGAAAAGACTCTCACTTGAAGGCTGCCAAGGGAATTTTGAGGTATCCTAAGGGAACGCAAGACCTGGTCCTCGTCTATTTTTCAGGAGATACTTTTGACTTGGTTGGATATGTTGAATATCTAGTGGATAGAAAAAGCACATCTGGAACGACACATTTTATGGGGTCATGCTTGATCTCATGGGGTAAAAAGAAATAAACGGTGTGGATCTTTCTACAGATGAAGCTAAATACGTGATTGATGCTTCTTGTTGTGATCCACTACTACAGATCAAGCAACATCTCGAACACTTTGGTGTATTTATAGCTTGAACCTGGTACAATACAAAAGGACAAAGCACATTGATGTGCGACATCACTTTTTTAGGGATAATGTTGAAAAGGGTCTGATTTGTATGAACTTCTGGAAGACGGAGGACCATGTAGCGGAAATCTTCACCAAGGCACTGAGCAGGGAACACTTTGAAATAAATTGTCTGGAGTTGGGTTGATCAAACTTAACTAAGGACCTAGTCAGATGATTGGCGTTGTTAAGAAGGAAAGGCACAACGCTAAAAAGTATTTTTTGGTGACATCTAACTCAAATCTATACTGTTACAGGTATATATAAATGGCAGTTTCAGGACAAAACAAGTAAGAGTGACACTGCACTTCTAGGAGTTTTTGCTCAAATTTTCAAAAACCGTCAAGGAACCAGGTTCCTGTGACTCAGATTAGTAGTCTCTTTTTAAATTGCTGAAATGTAATGTCATTAATTTATTTCCGTCTCTCCCCAAATTTTTGAAGTTCAAAATGTTAAACTTTTTCGGAACTAACCCGTTGCCCTAAAAAACCATTTCTTTCTTCCACACCCAACCAAAACCAATTTTTTTCTTCAAAACTAAATCAACCTTATCTAAAAAAGAATCATTCTCTCCAAATATGACTGAAGTGAACCCAACTATGTCACCTTCCAAAATCCTAACTCCATTTGAATCGAAACCTAAGAAGTTTTTGATATATTTTGATGGGACTTTAACTGAAAAAGAACGGGGTAGATCTAATATTCTAGAGAGTGAGACTGAAATTGTTGCTGGGTTTGTAGAAGCCTTGAAGGATGGAGGAATCGGTGAATGTGCTGGTAAAAGAGGAACTGAATGAGGGACCTAGTCCCTCAAATCCTTCTAAGGATGTTAATTATGATGATGATTTTTTGCTCGTGAGTTATGTGCTTAAACAAACCTCCGATCCAGTAAAAAAGATTGATGAAAAGTAGGCTAATTGATGATGAAGTGGTGTGACCTACTGATGTGATGATTGTGGAAGAGAGTATGAAGTGGAAAAATATTCACTTGTGAGAAAGAATTCAAAAAAATTAAGAAAAGAAAATTGGTTGAGAAAGATGCAGCAGATGATAAGGGTGAATAGATTGAGAAGAAGAAGAGGGAGACATGGCCGCCCAGAGAAAGAAAGCGTAGTGTGAGTGAGGAACCTGGTTCCTTACAGAAGCAAAATGTTGAGTTATCGGGTCTGGAGAGGTAGAAGACTCTGAAGTCTCAAAAAGTGCTGTTAGGTAGAGTGTTGACTCTGATATTGCTAAAAAATGAAGGAACTTCTTGACATTGTTGTGTTCCAGATATATAATCATCTCTTTGTTCCTCCAAGTCCCAACGTTTATGAAGAAGAAGAAGTAAAAACTTCTATGTTGTATGTGATATGCTATATGTTCATGGGACTGATTTTGTTCACGATGAGGAGAAGCTTAGAGAGGTTCCTGGTAACCTAATTGATGGTTCAGCCTACTCAGATAGGTAGAGAACCAGGTCCTCGTGGACCCTTGGCAGAATAGAATTCTAAGTTGAAGGGTGAGAAAGATTGAGGAAACAGGTGGAGGACCTTAGAGCAGATGATCATTGATCAAAGGATTGTGAATGAACAGGCTCATCAAGGCCTTCACCCCTTACTTTTCTTCCTGCCTAGTGATCCATCTCTTTCACTCCTTCCAAATTCCCTCGAATTCAGATCTTCTTTTGAACACTATGTTTTATGACATTGGTACTTTAGCTGTTTAAATTGTTATATTCAGTATTGTTAAAACTATTGTGCTTTTGTTATAATTACTCTACTATGGGCAATCACTTTATTTTTTGCAATGACATTCACTTGTTGTTCTTGTTATTGTTTATGTTGTGTTGCCCAAGTGGCATGAGTTAATGTTGTTGAACTTCTTTTTGGTTGTGCTTCTTCTATTATTCTTTTCAATGATGCCAAAAGGGGAAGTTACATAGGTGTCAACAGGGGGAGGAACAAAATCAAATTGATTGGTCGTGTTGTGCATGAAAGATAGCCCTGCTTCGCAGGGGGAAAGTTGTTGATAACATGTTGATTATAGGTTTGATCCACAGGGAAACATGTGAGGAATCTGGTTCTCAAGAGGAACATCAATTTTGAGTTTGTCATCATCAAAAAGGGAAAATTGATAAGTTATACTATTCTTTTACATAGGTGTCAACAGGGGGGAGGAAAAAAAAACAAATTGATATGTTGTGTTGTGCATGAAAGATAGCTCTTCTTCATAAGGGAAAGTTGATGATAACATGTTGATTATAGGTATGATCTACAGGGAAACATGTGAGGAATCTGGGTCTCAAAAGGAATATCAATTGATAAGTTATACTATTTTGTGTTTTGATGATTTGCCAAACGTTCTCAAGGAACCAGGTATGGACCAGATGTGATTAGTACATGTAAGGAATAAGATTCTCAGGGGGAATATCAATTCTGGGATTGTCATCATCAAAATGGGGAAAACTGAGAAGTTACACTATCTTATGTTTTGATGATTTTCCAAACAGTCTCGAGGAACCGGTTGTGATCAGTTACTTTGTTCTAGTTCTCAAGGGGAATATGGTTGATCCACAGGGGAAACAATGTGGAGACCTGGTTCTTTGGGGGGAATATCAATTCTAGATTTGTCATCATAAAAAGGGAGAAATTGATAAGTTATACGTCTTTTGTTTTGATGATTTGACAAACTTCATGAGAGAACAAGATAAGGAACCTAATACAATTAGTTCCTTTGCATTCAGAGTAACTAGTCAGATGTCTGGTTTGATTCTCAATGAAATCAGATAAGGGAACATCAGCGGGAACAAATATGGATCAGTTCCCCTGGTCATTGTACAGTCAATTCTACTGCTGTAAAAGTTGTTGCACTGTACCGTCTGCCAGGCTGCTGCACTGTACTGTCTGGGAGCAGTACAGAAACACAGTTGTAGCTTGCTAAGGCCAAACTAAAGGATACTTTATTGAATCATCCTTGATGACATCACACACACATATTAACAACATGAGGCAAGGGATTTCATCCCTCTAACACTTGCAAATCAAAAGATAATATTCTCTTAAGTGCGAGCCACCACCTCTCTCAAGAACAACGCTGCAACCTCAAGGAACAGATCTAATGATTGAAGATATCTTAAGTCCTTAGGTTCGTTGAGTCTTTGTTATTTTTTTCTTCATTTATAGTCCTACACTACTTTTAAGAAGTGTGTTTGTAGGACAGATTTAAACCACCATTTGGTTTAGTTTCTTGACTAGAGTTAGTCAAAGTTTGTTGCTTTGTGATAGAGTTATTGCAAAAGCGCTTACAATAGAGTTATTGTAAGGGATGAGGGATTAAGAGTTTAATTCCTAGATAGCAATAGGTTGTAATCTGAAGTTTGCTCGGTTTAGTGGAGTTGAATACCTACTAGGGTAGGTCGTGATGTTTAATTCCTTCAGCAAGAAGTTTTCCACATAAATATTGCGTGTTCTTTATTTACTGTCGATTTACTGCCGGAACAGATAGAGAACCTGGTTCCCTATACTATTTGATTTTACAGTCTATTGCTTACTGTGAGAATTGATAGAGAACCTGGTTCTCTATACAGTTTGGTGGACTCTTAATTTCTATCACTATATGAGATTAATTTATCTAGATGTCATATACATCTTTTTCCATAGGCTTACAAGTCTATATGTTCTCCTTGACCCACTTTTATGAGCCCGTCCTCTGTCATAAACCTCACATACACCCTCTTCTTAGGAAGAAGAGTCTATTCTGTCAAGATGTCAAAAATTGCTTAAGTTGAGAAGCTAGAGAAGTACTTTCACGAAAAGCAACGATTTATGTTAGACCAATTTGTTTGAGACGTAGTTTTTCACTAGTTGATAAACAGATTGTGTTTGGACAATTTTCAAAAAAATGCAATGTTTTTGAATATCAATTTATGAAAAAGGACAAGTATCAAGGCTCCTTAAATATATGATTATTCAAGCAGAGAAACAATTTTAAGTATTTATTACTCCTTCCGGTCCACAATAAGTGACTAATTTTTTTTATATTTTAGTTGAAAATAAGTGTCCATTTATATAATCATGAAAAAATTCAATTTGTTTTTTCAAAATTACCCTTATGTACATATCTCTAAAATGTTTTTTACTCCTCACATTAAACTATGCTGCAACATTTAATTAAGGGTAGTTTAGTCATACTAACTATTTTTGTCTAGAATTTAGTATTGCCTTAATGAGTGTGCCCCGGTCAAATTGGTCATTTATTGTGGACCGGAGGAAGTATGAAAGACTTTAGTTCAATTTTTTTATTTAATTAAAATAATAACCATTAAAATAGCAAAGGCATCTTAAAATATGTAATCAATATAAAATATAGTTAAACCAAAGCAATAATATTAAATACCATATGATGACTTGCTTTTGACGATAATTTGAATATACTAAACTACATCAGTTAATAAAAATTAAAAATCCATTTCATAAATCACAAGTACGTTGATAATACTACGATCAATTTGAGAAGGGATCAATTACTACTAATACGTATGAATAAGGTAAAAAGATTTTAAATAATAATTTGAATAAATTCAAAAGAAATAAAGTAATTACAATGTTAAAATTGTTTAATTTCCAAAAAAAAAAAGTTATCTTCTTTATTCACCATACTCGTACGGAGATCTAGTTGGATGGTTATACCCAGTGCTTTCAGTTCAAATTATTTATGGTCGAAAAGATTAATAACGAAACATTTCTATATAATGTTTTATTCACAGTAAACTACTAATTTTAAATCATGAATTCGTATCTGGCTAAATATATCTGTCCTAATTGGATATAATATTTAATATATAATGAATTATATTGCGTAGTCTTATTGATTCTGAATCTTGAATTCGTATCGGGCTAGATACATGTCTAATTTTCTGTCTTAATTGGATATACACAATACCATATTTACGTTGTAGATCATCAGAGTTATTCCAACTTCAATTCAGTTGCCTTTTGGAGCAACGTAATTCATTTATTAGCAAAAGTCACCCGCCATTGCAGAATCACAATTTTTTTCGTGCTGTTTGTACGTTATGTCTTTTTACAATTTTGAATTTAAGAAAATGACCTATTAGTTCTCTTATGTGTAAAAAAGAGATCTCTTACGTGCATATAAAATAAAATCTTACATGTGTAAAAAAATGAAATAGGGTCAAAAAACTAAAAATAAGTTTGTAAAGAACCAAAAAATTAATTGACACAGTTTTTCTTGTGAGTGTGAGTCATTTTGCAATTTGTGGCTTCTAATTAAAAGGAAAATCACAGAGAATCAAGTTGTGCTTTCATGTTTCAGTAGCAATTAAAATTAGAATTTTCGAACTGGACGGTCCATAAGCTAATTTCTAGCTGTAAAGAGCTAAAATAACAAATATAAGTTGTTCTCCTTATCTTCAGCATTCAGAAACGAAGGAGGAGGAAAAAGAGGTATGAAGTTGTTTAAATAGTGGGTACAGATTAAATTTTTTTTAAAAATAACTATAAATTAAATGGGGGCGACCAAATAAGGCCCCGTGAAATTTTTACGTTTTTCCAAGTTTAAAATAAAAGTTATGTTGAGTACAATAATGATAATGTTCTAGAAATAACTAGTAATGCGATAAACCCAATTAATCATTTTGGGCACACTACTAAAAATTTAAGAGTTCTAAACTAATGCCCCAAAGGATCGATCTTTGCATGCAGTAAAGTGTGATATTATTATTATTATTATTATTATTATTATTATTATTATTATTATTATTATTATTATTAGAGCTTTATTATTATTATTATTATTATTATTATTATTATTATTATTATTATTATTAGAGCTTAGTGTGTGCTTTTCCGTGCATTATTACTTTTTTATCTCATGATTTTCTCTCATTTGAAATTCAGTTAGAACGACGTGAATGAAATTGGTGTACCACAGTGTATCAGATTTGACCACATAAAAAAGGAAATAGAGTCACTGTCAACTATGAATTGTGCAAAAAGTAAAGTTCTTCTAGAGGGATTTACAGAATTTATGGTCATATTAATAATTATTTAATTCTAATGCTCGTAGCTTAAAACCGTGTTCCAGTTGTATCGAGATATGGGTAAACTTATGTTGATGTAAAGTTTGATGTTTTATGTTTATTTTTGTGGACCTGTAATACACTCATATGTAGAGTTGATGTGAAAGGATAAGGCTAGTTATGCAACTAAAATAGACTCCCCAAAATATTTAATTTCTTGTAAATAAATAATGGGTCTCGACACAAAATAAGGTTGCATATTGAACTTTTAATTAAGGTGAATAGAGGTGTTGGGCTAAAAAAAATTTGATTCGTCCTTTTGCTTATAGAAAGGGACACAAACTAGTTTTTTGGTTTCTAAGACTAATCTCTGATTTCATTTTGCAGGTCCAAGTGAATGGGAGCAGCCAAATATGGTACATGGATAGTGGCTGCTCAAAGCACATGACAAGTAACAAGAACCAATTCCTTTCACTTGAGGACCTCAAATGAGGTAATGTTTCCTTTGGAAATGGGAAGAAATGTTAATGTTGCTAGAGAAACATTTGCAAGGTTGGAAGGACATGGTACTTCAGATGGATGGAAGGCTAGCCAGAACTGAAATTGTGGAGTTCATGGCAAACTGTGATCAAAGATGGTAGGCTCACCAGTGTGGTCAAGGGGGTGGTAGTGACTTTTGATCATAAAGAACTGGGAGAGATCTTAGGTGTATCTGCTGAAGGGTACAATGATTATACAAAGCTCAAATGGCCAAGTCTACAGAATCTCCCTACTGCCCTTGCCATTACTAGGAAGTTTGGTGACAATGCAGAGAAACTTGAGCCCAAGGCTATTTATAAAAGTGAGATGAAGCCGCCCCACAAAGTGTTGTTTGAGGTTGTTAACAAATGTATGCTGCCAAAGCAGGAAAGGAGGCACATTGTCACATCCACGGACCTGATCCTTATGGAATGTTTGGACAGTGGGACGCAAATCAATTGGCCTGGATTTATCATCCAACTTGTTGATAGGGTTCTAAATGGCACCAAGACTCATGCCATACCCGATGGTTTTATTCTCATGACTGTACTTGCATACTTCACGGTACTCATCAAGAAATGGGAAGTTGGTACAAGCAAGGATATTTTGAGGCAAACACTCTAACTGCTTGTGACTATGAAGTCCAAACCGCTCCCAAAGAACCCGGTTCATCCAAAAAGGTACCAGTGAATAGCAAAGTGCGAGCTTCAGTGCAAGAAAGTGGGCCTAAGGATGATGAGATTGATAGGCTGAAGAAGAGGTTAGTAGAAGTGGAGACTGAGAGAGATGCTCTCAAAGCTGAGGTGGAAAAAGAAAAGGAGAAGAATGATGACATTCTTTAGGATATGCTGAAACTACTCCAAGCTAAAGACCAAGAACCTGGTCCTTCTCAGCCTCAAGCCTCCTAGCCTAGATCAGCCAGTGACCTAATTCAGATTTTTTTTGTTTCTTTTGCTCATGATCCAGTGTCTTTATTTATTCTTATGCTTTGTGGTAGGATCTTATCAATCAATGAAATTCACTGCCTTTTGCTCTAACTGTGTTTTGATATTTCTTAGATGGCTAATATCCTTAGATTGATATATGATGATTAAATCCATGATTTCATTTGAAGTAGCCTCAGTGGTCATGAGTAATCTTAAAATCTAGTTATCTTACATATTTATGCAACTTTTCGATGATGCCAAAAAGGAAAAAATGGTTGTGCTTACACTTTGCATAGTGATGTTTATAACCTAATGAACCTGGTCTTTGATGATAAGTGACTTTAAAAAGGTAAAATGTTCTAACATTATGTTGATGCTGAGCTGAGTTGAAACGTGCCCTAAGCTTATGAAAAGTACGGAGTTTGTCATCATAAAAAATGGGGAATTTATTTTCCCAAGTGAAGTTTTGTTTTGAAGATTGACAACGGAAGCTCAGGCATGAGCTGAGTCCATCCCCTGTGGACACAGACACGGGCAAATTCGAGCATAAAGGATGCACGGGAAGGAGATAAGCTTAACTTGGTATATTTGATATCTCCTGATCGAAAATGTTGCATAAATTGATAAGGAGAAGGGCTTCTTACTGAAAGAGAACACTATCCAAGCTAAGGGAGGAGCTAGAAGTTGAGAACAACTAGAACTCTTCCACCAAAGAGGAGTAACATTAGAACTCTAGTTGTTTCTTGATCTACTAACTCTATATATTGCAGGATGTTCTCATTCTACAGGCACGCACAAACGCAGAAGTTAAACGTGAGTTGAGAGCAAAATAACAAGGTATTTTGCAAGCAATTCTTGTGTGACTCAAGTGTGCGAACCTGAAGCTACATGACCCAGATAGAAAAACCAGTTCCATGTGTCTGTCTTTTATTCTAATTCAATTGTAGTAGGTTATTTTCAAATTGTACCTTTCAGCTTTATCTAGAGGCAATTGTATTAGGTACTCTGAGTATTCAAGTTAGAGTTAACTTGAAATTGTCGCAACAGTTAGAGGCTGGTTGCTACAATGAGATTAGAGTTAATCCTTAGGTTTACAAAGAGTTTTGTAAATGTTGTTTTGGCTCAGCGATTTAGTGAAGTATTGGGAAAAATCCTACTGAGCAGTAGGTCATGGTTTTTTCACCATTTGAGTCGGGGTGTTTTTCACGTAAAAATACATATGTTCTTTACTTTCTGCATTTACTATTTCAGCAACAGTAGCTTAAGAAACACTTAGAAGAACCACGTCCGTTTATAATTAGTGCATACGAAAAATTAGACACCACATGAATCATCTCTCTTGTGTGGTATTGAAATATAAAATATCAAGCGGCATGCTAGGTAAAAACTAAGGAGACTCCTGCTGTTTACATAGAATCAAATCAATAAGATTTACTATGGCTAGTGTAAATTGAAGTAAAATACATATTAATTAATCATTGTTAAATGATAAAGTATACATGTACATGACTTTGTGTAAACTCGAGTGTAAATTAATATCTTTCGGCAAGTTATCTCTTATACGGTTAAGTGGTAAAAGATTAAGGTCCGCATTTTCGCGCTTCGCCACTATTTCTTTTCACCTTTTCTTATAAAAAATAATCTTTTTGTCCTCTCAAGATAGGAATAAAGTTACCTGCATTTTAATTCAACTTGTGAGCATTTACTGAATTTATTATTGTTATTATTATTATTATTATTTTCACGCTTTATTGAATACTTAGTTATAGCCAAGCTTATTGTTTTGTTTTTTTGGTTTAATTATTCGGTATTCAGTATCCACTATTCAAAATATTTGTTCTCGTAAGGTTTATTTTTTTTATTTTCAGAACTCGAACGACCTCTAACAACGCTTAACATTAGACTATAAATTAATGACTAGTCGTATACATAAATGAAAGTAGCAAAAGAAATTAAAGGAAAAAGATTACTACTTGTATTTCCATAAACGGGGACTTAATACAGAACATTCTTTTAATACAGGACACTGTTTGTTTAACTAATTGTAGAAAATAAGTCAAAAATATTGAGAAGCTAAAAGAGGTAATAGCAACAGTACAAAGACCAAAATTCCATCCCATTCCTTCCTTCCAAATATGACTCAAGGAAAGAGCTTAATTAACGCCTATGATTAGACCGAATACAGTCATTTACCTTTTATATGGTATTAAAATAAAATGTTTTGAGTTATATATACATATAATATTAAAAAAAAATATTACACAATCGTATTGTTTAACCTGTCTATATTTACCAAGTTTATTTTAAAAATGGCATAATTAGGAAAATATTTTAATTTACACTGTCTGTATATAGAAAAATATAAACGTTAGTACAATAACTTCCTCTTTTATAAAATTCCTTTACTTAGGAATTTGTTTGGAATTTTCATTTATTAGACGGTGCTGGTTAGTTCATTTTTTCTTCTCCAATAGAAAACACGACTTATCATATTTTTTCATTCTTGGATAAGCCGTAGCCACCGTATTATTATCATAGACATCTCCATATTATCATATTTAGAATTGAGAATCGAAAAAAAAAAAAGAAAAAGAAAAAGAAAAAAGAAGTCAAAATTAGATTGATTAAATTTTTGGTTTACTATAATTGTGTAGTATTTCCAGCAGGATATTCTGATTTTGGAAATTAAAAAGTATTAAACAAAACAAAACCGTGTAAAAGTACAGCTTGCTTTTATATTCACATACTGAGAGAAAAAAAAGGAGCTATTATTTTCAAACTCAATGGAATATTTAAGGAAAATCTAACTGGATTTTAGTCATTGACCATATGATTTATTACACTATTTACGAAAGAGAAAGGAGTACTTAAATGAGTATATCTATACGGGTAGGGAAAAGAAAAAGAGAGAGAACCAATTTTCCACAAGAACGAAATAGTGAATCTTTTAAATTTGGAATTAAATTATATATAACTGACAATGTGAATAATTTTCTTTTTACACTATGAATTTTAATGTATGATAGTAGGTTACTTGCTCGAGGATCTATCGGTAAGATCTGCGTACACACTATCCTTCTTAGACACACTTATAAAATTACACTAAAATTATTGTTATTGCTAGTAGGTTATTTATTATTTTTACCATATTAATAATCAATATTTATCAAGAGACCAAACAGAAGCTACCTAATATATTTTATAAAATCCATCATATATCTTAACACAAAAAAAGTGATTTTTTTTTTTCTTTTTAAAAAAAAAAATATATATGTTATGGAAGGTCTTAAATAAGATTCCATAATAATTTTGCCTTTCCATGATGGGGATTGGTTGGTCTATACCGCACCTTCTTTTGTCCTGTTTGGTTCTAGTTTCCTTCTATATAATACATAGTACAAACTCTTTTCTTATAAAACTATTAACTTTCTATTGTTTTCTCTTCTTCTTTGCAAGTTCAAAGAGAGAAAATGGAACAATTGGATTCTTTATGGATTTACCAAGAGGTAGGAATTATTATTTACTCTCTTGTTTTTCTACTTCATTTCTTCAGAATTTAAAGCCTTCTTAATTGTTTAGATTCACTCTATTCATCTTTTTCTTCTTTTCCTCAATTGTGTTCAATTCACACTTCTCTTCATAGTGTCACTAATGATTTTCTCCAAGAATCATATATTCTCTATGTTTCTGTGAGTGAAGGTTCTTTATTGGCAAATACTGAATATAAGTAAATGGTTTTTCAGTTCTCTTTTTCTCAGTCAATGATTATATAATAACTTGGACTGAAATGGATTTAAATAGAGCGACGATGAGAGTTCATATAGCTGACACCAACTTGCCGGGAATGAAGTTTAGTTGTTGTTGTTGGCTTAATGACTTGCTGCAGTTTTATTTTTTGTTGGGTAAAAGTGGTGCAATACCATTTTCTCCTAGTTGAGAACATGTTCCTGTTAAGGACTTTCAAAAGTAGGAGTAGAATTTTACAAGTGTCCAAGGAGTTGTTTTTAGTAAATTTCAAGAATTCATCACCATATGTTTTTTTTAATATAAAGTATCCAAAGTTGAACCATGGTTTATACAATCACTTTTCTAATTTTAAAAGTTTTGGAGTTGACTGATATGTTTCATTACCTAACTATTGGGCTCTGTCTATGGTTTCACTATTATAACTTTGAATAACTTATTCACATAATAATAACATCCATGATATTTATGATTTTTCATGAGTGTGAACATGGCTAAAGACTTTGTTTCTAGAGGGTCAGCCGGTGAACAAGGCATCACGCGTTCACATAGGATTTGTGGAAGGGCCGCACCCTCAAGGGATATTGATGTAGACAACTTACCCTAATAAAAGCGTTAGTGGTACCCATAACCTATAACGTCATAATTTTACCGCGGCCCTAAGGCTCCCTCCACTTTGTTTCAGGAAAGGAATTAAATTCTTGAGTGATTTTCTCTGACTTAGATTTTGATAATATTTGCAGACTCTGGAAGAAATGAGACAGAAGCTTCTATACACAAGTCTTGAACTTGAAAAACTGAAAATGGAAGCAAGTGAAGAAAAGAGAAAGAACAATGAATATGTGAAGCAATTAATACAACTAATAAAGATGGCTTATCAAGAAAGAGATGAAGCAAGAGATCAACTTCAGAAACTAGTCAACAAAATCAATCAGGCTGATTTGCTCAATGCCCCTTCTCAAATCCAAGTTGATTGTTCACTAGTTAAAGTCACGAAAGCGAATTCAAGCACTATTGAATCGAATAGTCTCACTGAAACATGCAATTATCAATCACAGAATTCATCCCCCGTCGACTCCTTTTTGGATGTTGTTACATCCCCTGAACTTTCCAACATCAATGTGGCTGATTCAAATGCAATAGCATTTGTAAACCAGCCTCTAGTTCCGGTTTCATACACTGCTGTCCCTCAAGAAATGGCAAAAGTTGATCTTGATCCGGCCTCGTTGATTATCGAAAGTCTTGTTAAGGGAAAGACTTTGCCTCAAAAAGGGAAATTCCTGCAGGCTGTTCTTGAATCAGGTCCACTTTTGCAAACATTACTTGTAGCCGGACCGCTTCCTAGATGGCGTAATCCGCCTCAGTTTCAGCCATTACATATTCCACCAGTTTCAATTAAAGGTTGTGAAGCTGGTATTGTCACTCAGAATAATGCTGCAAATTCTAGTCATCTTGTTTTACCAATCAATTCTCAGCCTTACTTTGAGATGACTTGTGGATCATCTCAAGTGTTATCACCTTATTTAGGATATCAGAGATTGGTATCTGCAGGTGAAAACTGTAACAGTTTTGTTCACCTGGACAAGAGACAAAGGTTGCAGTGAGAGAAGTTGAAGCATGTCTATGCTTCTGATTTTTGTATAAAATTCTGATTTTAATTGAAATAGCTATAACTTGATGAAATAGTTGAAGGGAAGAGTAGTTTAAATTTCTTTGGTAACTATAAGAAGGGAAGATTTGCATCATGAAAGATGAGCAGACTACCAGGACATCAGGTCTACAAATTTTGATATTGTTGCATCAGTTGAGAGATTAGGACAAACTCTGAGCAGTTTGAAAGAAAATATTTTCGAGAAAACAAGTCAAGTGTTTGGTTGCTATGAAATATTTTCCACCAAAAGAGGAAAATTGATCCCTTGTAAGCTGAAGTAAAACATTCAAATTTACTACTCAAGTATTTTGGTTTGACTTATAATTTTTTCTCTATTTACTTATTGGTCCATCAAAGCCTCCCCTCTCTAAGGGATATCTATCTTGGTTCTGAGTTCTGACATTTGCCCCGCCACGTAGACAAACAAAATAACCAAATTTACCCCTAAACTATCGAATTGATTTATATATACTCTACGCAATAGTTTGAAGATGCCCATGTCTCAATGAAAATGATCAAATATACCCTGAATAATTGGATATGGTATATATATATACCCTTTGTGGCTTACTAATTTTTCCACGGTGGGAAATCATTAGCGGGAGGGGCATATTTGAGATGAAAGATAATGGTGAGGGATCCTACGGACAGATAGGTAAACGAATGTCAAATGTGATGATCCGATAAGTCATTTACTAGTCTTAATTTTTGTGTTCCGAGATCTCTCATAACTTAATTTACGTGCACAGTCCATATTATTTTTCAAAATGATTTTACGTAAAATTTTGAAGAAAATGTGATTTTTGACTTGAAATAAGGCTAGAGCTAACCACGGTCAACGTTTGTGGTAAAGGACATCTGATCGGTGTTTTGACGATTTTGGTTGGTTCGTACGATATTTTTGGACTTATGCGCACGTTTGGTTGGGTTTCGGGGAGACCCGAGCGCATTTCTACACTTTAAGTGAAAAATTGTGAAGATTGAGTTTTGATGATTGATTCTTATTATTTGATGATTTGAGGTAGCAAGCGAGTTTGGATGGTTTCAGAATAGTTGTTATGGTTCAGTTGCTGGTGTTGAACTGCAGATCTCGCATTTGCGAAGATCTGTTCGACTCCGCTTTTGCGAAGTCGAGCTCGCATTTGCGATAATGGGTTGAGTTGGGCAATCTTCGCATTTGCGAAGAAATGTTCACAATTGAGGACATACCAGGATCGGTTTTGCGATGGTTTGGTCGCTTTTGCGAATGGGCACTAGACTTAGACAGGTTCGCAAATGCGAACATTTGACCGCATTTGCGATGAAGGAGTAAGTCGCAAATGCGATATTTTTTCGCATTTGCGACTTCTGTGCATCTGATGCACTAATCGCATTTGCGATAAGTGTGCCGTATTTGCGAACATCATATTTGCAAACAAGTGTTTGCAAATGCGACGTACTTGTTTGCAAATGCAACGTCTGCAACAGGGTAGAAGAGGGGAAAATTGAGACTTAGCTCATTTACACCATTTTTCAACCCCAAAACACTTTAAAGGCAGTTTTTGAAGAACTTTTTCGTCCCAAATTCATTGGTAAACATCTTTAACTAGTTTTCAATCAATTTCAACTACTTTTCATGAGTTTTTAACATCAAATCTAAGAATTTCATGTTAGAAATTAGGGATTTTGAGTAGAATTTAGAGATTTTGTAAAATTGAGATTTAGACTTCAAATTGAGGTAGAATTTCGAAACAAATCACATATAGAAGCCTGGGGATAAATGAGTAATCAGGATTTGGTTCGGATCTCAAATTTGACCAAGCAAGCCAGGGTTAACTTTTGTTGACTTTTTCAATTTCATTAAATATTGAACCTTTTTCACGCGTGGGTAGTTTCTAAAGCTTATTTTGGATTGTTTGAATGATATTTGACTGTATTCGGTGGTTTGTGTATTGATGGAAAATAAATAATACAAGTGAAATTATATTTGGCTGATAGGGCATGATACGTGGAACAATAAGAAGATGACAACTGGAATATTACAATTAAAAGATGTACGAGTTATAATAGGTACGAGTTAATTACTCACGAGAAGAAAGGGGGCTTACGCTCGAGCCTAAATTAGTCGATGAAGAGACACGGGTGGAATTAATCAAGACATTAAAAAGGGAAGATTCATGATCCTTCAATTAATGAGGAGGGAAATCAGAATCGTTACAGAATCTTCATGAACATTTATGATTACCAATTATAATGGATCATTAATGCCATTAAAGCTCATAATGATTCAGCCATGAATGAAGGGAAACTTTATATTTGTAAACCTCTATATAAGGGAAGATAATTTCACTTGTAAAGAAACGTTCTGACTTCTATTGCAATACAATCATTTTCTTTTTTGCTTTCAATCAATTATTTCAATATCTTTTGTCGAGTTTATTTCATTTCGTATAATTGAGAAAGTAAGGAAATTCTTGGTTATCAGTAACCCAAATTCTTCTAAAAATAGGCTGACTAAAAATCTTACTTTTTGGTTAAACAAATTATTTCTGTTACCGGGAATCTGATAATCTTTTTACTTTACAAATCCTTCTTTCTCACAACCAAATCATGTCAACTGTCAATGACAACAACCAACAGGTAGGAGGAGCTCCAGTTCCTTCACCACAGGAATCTCCACGCAATTCTCGAGAAGGAACACCCGAAAGATCTGCATCTCACACAAATGAACAACATGGAGATGAGCAGACCGTTGAGCAAGATGCCATGAAATAATTGATCGTTGAACATGTGAACAATGCTCTCCAAGCTTTTGTGAGGGGATTGTCGACTGTACCACCAACTCCTCCCCCAAATAATACTGCAACTGTGGAAAATCCATGCTCGTCTAATTCAGGAAACGGGGAAATTCCCAATGAGTCACGAGATGGGAGACCAGGTACACCAAATAATTTTGATTTAAAAAATTTTCTACTAACTTTGCAGAAACAGGTGAAAGAGCAAAACGACCGCATTGAGCAAATACCCGGTGTACCACCTGTAATTAAGGGAGTGGATATTGATAAATATTCACAACAACCTTGGAAACCAAGCGCAACTCCATTTCCCATTCCTAAGAAGTTCAAAATGCCTAACATCCCAAAATATGATGGAACAACTGACCCACGAGATCACGTAACCGCATTCACCACAGGCATGAAAGGCAATGATTTGACCAAACAAGAGATTGAGTCAGTTTTAGTCAAGAAATTTGGAGAAGCACTCACGAAAGGAGCATTAACATGGTATTCTCTTTTACCTGAAAATTCTATTGATTCTTTTATTGAGCTTGCAGATTTATTTATAAAAGCACATTTGGGAGCTCAAAAAGTTGAAAAAAGGATGGAAGATATCTTCAAAGTAAAACAAGGAGATGCCGAGTTACTCAGGGAATCACTGGATAGATTCCAACGTGAAAGAATGATGCTTTCGTGAGTACCTAATAATTGGGCAGCCATGGAATTTGCAAGTAATATGAATGAAAAAAGTTCAGAAGCCACGAGAAGAATCAAGGAAAGTTTACGAGAATTCCCTGCAAAAACATGTAATGATGTATATAACTGATATAGCACCAAACTACGGATTAAATAAGACATCGTTGCACTATCAAAGGTTGATGATAGAACAAGTTCGAGGCGATCAGAATCTGAAAAGAGGTCCAGTAAAAACAAATACTAGCCTTATATGGGACCCACAGGGCGAGGCTCACGGTCCAAGCCAGAGAATGTACAGTCTGACCATAGATCGAGGAACAACGATGCAGGGTCATCATCATCTAGGTTCAGAAAAGAACGAGATGTACGTGATTGGGATACCAACGCGAATGCAAGGATTGGAGATTATAGTTTCAATATCAGTACTTCTGAGTTAGTAGCTGTTCTAAGGAGTATGGGAGATAAGGTGCGCTCGCCAAAGGAAATGAGATCAAACCAAAGCAGAAGAAATCTAGATTTATGGTTTGAGTTTCATAACGACCATGGCCATAAAATAGCAGATTGCAGATTGTTACAAGGTGAACTAGAACATTTGTTAAAGCAAGGATACTTAACAGACTTGTTCGGCAAGAAAGGTAAACAAACTTGTATGAAAAATAGACAAGAGCCTCCAAAACCCCCATCTCCAAAAAGAACAGTTAATGTGAAAAATGGGGGAGAAGAAGTCAACAGTGTATCATACACAACTGCGAAAAAGACACTAAGTTCACACTAACCCACATGAAGCGAGTTCGTCAAGTTTTGGAGGAAGATAGTATAACATTTGATGATACAGATGAGGATGTATCGATGATTCCTTACAATGATACACTGGTAATATCTTTACTTATACACGATTGTATTGGTAAAAAAGAGCTTCACACGTGTAATAAATCTTGATGACTCAGTAGTCTACGTGGAGCAATGAAGACACGAAAGTTGGACGGGACTCTATGAAGAGGTATGAGGCAAAGAGGCACGACAAATCACAGCCATGGGTTAATTAGCTAAAGAAGTCTCAACCTGATTGAGAAGATGAAGAGACACAGTCAAAGTGTATCTGGGCAGAATAAAAGGGCACATTCAGAGATCTTCAAATTAGAGATCCATACGTTACACAACATTCACGCAACAATTTTGGTTGATTCATTGTAACGTTACATTAGAGTCATAATTAGTCATTAATGCTCAATCACCAAAAAGGGTAGACGTTATATTAGGAAATTCCCTATATAAAGGATAAAAAGGTAACCTGTAAAAGGAGGAAAAAAAACATTCGAACTACTATTGCAATACACTTACTTTTTGTGCATCTTACTACTTTCCATTTACGAGTTTACCTATAATTATTATCTTATTCTTTGGTTATCAGAAACCCATGTTCTTCTTAAAATAGCTTTGGGCAAAGAATCCAATTCTTTGGTTAAACAAATTGGTTCCGTTACCAGGAATCTGATAATCTTTGTTTGCTTTTCAAGCGATCTCCTCTAAAATATGTCGAACTCCAACGACAACAACCAACAAAGGAATGGAACCCCAGTTCCATCGCCTTCAGGAACCCCATGCGGTTCAAGGGAACAATCCGCAGAAAGATCCAATAATAAAAATGATAATAATGATCAAACGGTGGAACAAGATCGGGTAAAGCAAATGATTGCAGAGTATGTGATCCAAGCTTTTCAAGAATTTTCGAGGGGATTACCAGCAACGTTACCTGCACCACTGATACCACCCCCAATAATACCATCACCATGGAAAATCCTCAATCTGGGTTGGCAAACTCAGGAAGGGGAGATACTCCTAATGAATCTCTCGAAGCGAGACCAGGTATGTCTAATAACTCTGAATTACAGACTTTATTACTAACTTTGTAGAAACAGGTTAAGGAATAAAACAATCGAATCGAACAAATTCCTAGAGTACCACCTGTTATCAAAGACATTGACGTTGATAGATATTCTCAACAACCTTGGAAACCCAGCGCAACACCCGTACCCATTCCAAAGAAGTTTAAAATTCCTGACGTACCTAAGTATGACGGGACAACCGACCCACGCGACCATGTGACTGCTTTTATCACTGGAGTGAAGGGAAACGACTTAAGTAAACAAGAGATTGAGTCGGTCCTAGTTAAAAAGTTTGGAGAAACACTTACCAAAGGGGGCGCTAACCTGGTATTCTCTTCTCCCTGAAAAATCTATTGATTCTTTTGATGAGCTTGCAGATTCTTTCATAAAGTCACACTCCGGTGCGCAAAAAGTCGAGAAAAGGAAGGAGGACATCTTTAAAATAAAACAAGGAGACACGGAACTACTTCGTGAATTTTTAAACATGTTTCAATGAGAAAGAATGCAACTACCAAGGGTGCCTGATAATTGGGCAACCATGACATTCGCAAATAATCTAAATGACAAAAGCTCAGAAGCCACGAGAAGTCTCAAGGAAAGCTTGAGAGAATTCCCAGCTACAACGTGGAACGATGTTTATAACAAGTAGAGTACTAAACTTCGAATAGAAGAAGATACCATTTCTCGTCCGAAAGAGGAAGATTATACCAGATCCAGACGTTCAGAATCAGACAGGAGATCAGGTAAAAACAGGTACGATCCTTACTTGGGACCATCGGGATGTGAAACTCGTCCCAGGTTCGAAAACACCAGGGTAGATTATGGACCACTAAACAGAGATGCGGGCTCGTCCTCATCTAGATCCATAAGGGATCAATATCAACGACCTAGAGGTAATGCGCGAATTGGGGATCACACCTTTAATGTAAGTACCTCCGAACTAATTTCAATGTTAAGAAATATGGGTGATAAGGTTCAATGGCCCAAAGAGATGAGGTCAAACCTGAATAAGAGGAACCCAGATCTCTGGTGTGAATTCCATGATGATCATGGACACAGAACTGCAGATTGCAAATTTTTGCAAGGTGAGGTAGAAAAATTATTGAAACAGGGCTATTTGACAGAATTGTTTAGTGAAAAAGGTAAACAGGCATACATGAAGAACAGACAGGAGCCCTAAAACCTCCATCTCCAAAACAAACCGTCAATGTGATACACAGAGGTGAAGAAGTAAACGGAGTGGTCTGCAAAACGACCATGAAGTTCACAATTACACACGGAAAGCGGGTTCGTGAAAATCTTGAAGCACACGATATAACCTTCGATGATGCAGATATTAGTGGATTGATGCTTCCTCACAACGATGCTCTTGTAATATCTTTACTTATTCATGACACTAACGTAAAAAAAGTGTTGATTGATCCAGGTAGTTCAGTCAATATCATTTTGCTAAGAGTCGTGGAAGAAATGCTGGAATCAAGTAATCCCAAGGGCACGAGCCATATCAGGGTTTGATAACTCTACGGTTATAACAAAAGGAGAAATTGAACTTAGCACTTATGCTGAGGGAGTGATCAAAAGTACCAGGTTCCAAGTCATCGATACTGACATGGCTTATAACGTAATCGTGGGAAGGCCATGGATCCACGACATGAAAGAAATACCCTCCACCTTGCATCAAGTAATTAAATTCCCCTCTGAATGGGGGATTAATCAAATTAGAGGCGATCAACAAACCGCGAGAAATATAAATTTCGTGGTACACTACAACAAAAAAGTACAGGTGAAAGAATCAAAGGATAAGGAAATCTCCCAAGCAGGTGACACCGCCCAAACATGCATGGAAGAAATTACTACCCAAATAGGTACGGAAGGTATTACTGCTGAAATAGGTACAAAAGAAAATACTTACGAGAAAGTGAATCAAGTCACCACAGAAGAGGCATTGGACCACACAGATATAAATTCCAGACCGGACGTCATTCATGAACCTGAGGAAGACGAGCACATCAAAACAACTACGGAAGAGCTCGAAGCTGTTCCATTGTCTGAACAAAAGCCTGAACAGGAAGTTTATATAGGCACGAGGTTGAGTCCCGGTCGAAGAGGTAAGTTAATTGATTATTTAAAGGCTAACACAAATTTGTTTTGCGTGGTCCCACTCAGATATGACAGGTATCCCGCTAGAGGTGATGACTTATAAACTAAATGAAGATCCATCCTTCGTACCTGTTAAGCAGAAGAAAAGAAAGCAAGGTTCATTCAAGAACCAAGTGATTGACGAAGAGGTACAGAAACTCTTAAAGATTAGTTCAATACGAGAGGTAACGTACCCTAACTAGCTAGCTAACACTGTGGTAGTACCTAAAAAGAATGGAAAATGGAGAGTATGCGTAGATTATACTGACTTAAATAAAGCATGCCTCAAAGATTCATCCCCATTACCACATATAGACCAAATGATTGATGCCACCACAGGTCATGAATTGTTAAGGTTTCTAATGTGTATTCTGGTTATAATCATAATCAGATTAAAATGGATCCCTCAGACGAGGAAAAAACCTCCTTTATTACAAACAGGGGGACTTATTGTTATAAAGTCATGCCTTTTGGCTTAAAAAATGTTGGAGCCACCTATCAAAGGCTAGTGACCAAGATGTTCCAGGAACATTTGGGAAAAACAATGGAAGTTTACATCGATGACATACTGGTAAAATCAACACGGGCAAAAAACCATTTCCAGCACCTCTCTATTACTTTTGACATTTTATGCAGGTATAATATGAAGCTGAATCTAGAAAAATGCGCTTTTGGCGTAGAATCAGTTAAATTCTTAGGTTTCCTTGTATCAAACAGGGCAATAGAGGTAAATCTTGATCAAATTAAAGCCATAGAAGAAATACCCGATGTACTTATAAACAAAAAAGAATTTCAAAGACTAACGAGAAGAATTGCAGCCTTAGGAAGATTTATTTCCAAATCTTCTAAGAAAAGTTTTAAATTATTTGCAGTTCTCAAAAAGCAAAATCAGTTCGAATGGACTGAAGAATGTCAACAGGCTCTCAAAGACGTAAAGGCTTATCTATCAAAACCTCCGTTGCTGGCAAAGACAAAGGAGGGAGAGAGGTTATATATCTACCTTGTTGTCTCGGAAATTGCTGTAAGTGCAGTATTGGTAAGGGAGAATAAAAGTAAACAATCTCCTATTTATTATGTAAGCAAGACATTACTAGATGCTGAAACTAGGTATCCACATCTAGAAAAGTTAGCCTTAACTCTAATCGTGGCATCTAGAAAATTAAGGCCATACTTTCAATTTCATCCAATCACAGTTGTGACCTCGTACCCATTAAGAAACATACTGCATAAACAAGAACTATCAGGAAGATTAGCCAAGTGGGCCATAGAATTAAGTGAGCATGAAATAATATATCGGCCTAGGACTGCCATCAAGTCTCAAATCTTAACTGATTTTGTCGTTGTTTTAGTAATAACATTGTCCCTGAAGTGGAAAAAGAGTTACAACTCTTCAATGGTGTTAATCCGGGTCTATGGACCCTATTTACCGATGGTTCTTCCAATATAAAAGGTGTCGGCTTAGGCATAGTCTTAATATCACCCAAAAGTGCAAAGACACTCCAGGATATCAAATGTTATCCTATAACTAACAATGAAGCAGAGTACGAAGCTGTTATTCAAGGATTAGAACTCGCATGAGAGCTTTCAATCGAGCAAATCACGATCAAAAGCGATTTCCAACTGGTAGTAAATCAGATGCAGGGGACTTACATCGCTCGAGAGACTCGGATGCTACAATATCTGGAAAAGGCACGAGATCTCGTGAGATAATTCAAAACATGGAAGGTAGTACAAATACCTAGAGAGGAAAATGCAGAAGCAGATGCATTAGCTAACCTCACAGCAGTCACGAAAGTAACAAACAAGGACAATGCAATTGTCGTTCATCTATTCCATTCAACGATCAACCAGGATAGAAATGAGGTAACTTTCAACAATTTAACCTGGGATTAGAGAAACGAAATCCTAAGTTTTTTACAGAATGGCACAGTACCTGAAGACAAGAAAATAGCTCAAGCACTTCACCGTAAAGCTACACGGTACTGCCTCATTCGCAACTCATTATATCACAAAATGTTCGGAGGGCCCCTAGCAAAATGCCTCGGACATAACCAAATGGAGTTTGTGATGAAAGAAGTCCACGAAGGACACTGTGGAAATCACTCAAGGGCGAGATCCTTAGTGAAAACCTTAATCAACGCTGGATATTATTGGCCTAAGATGGAAGAAGAGACTGAGGACTACGTATCCAAATGCGACAGGTGCCAAAGGTTTGCCAATAACATACATCGACCAGCGGAATTATTGCATCCAATAATATCCCCATGGCCCTTCATGAAATGGGGGATGGACATAGTGGGACCTCTTCCCACAGCTAAAGGACAGGTACGGTTTTTGCTCGTGCTAACCGACTATTTTACAAAATGGGTAGAGGCAGAAGCGTTCAAACAGGTGAGAGAAAAGGAAGTTAAAAGTTTCTTATGGCGAAACATAATATGCCGCTTTGGGATACTAAAGGAGATCGTGTGTGATAATGTCCCACAATTCATAGGCTTGCAAATCACAGAATTCTTGGAAAGCTGGCTAATTAAAAGGATCACTTCAACGCCATACCATCCCGTGGATACGGTCAGGCTGAGTCAACGAATAAAGTCATCATCAACAATCTAAAGAAGCGGCTAGATATAGCCAAAGGAAACTGTCCTGATGAGTTACCAGCGGTACTATGGGCATACAGAACAACTTCAAAAACAGCCACGGGAGAAACTCCGTTCGCGCTTGTCTATGGCTCAGAAACCTTAATACCTGTAGAGATTGGCGAACCAAGCTTAAGGCTTACAATAGCCACGGAGGAAGAAAATGACGACGGATTGAGGACCAATCTGGACCTGCTCGAACTACGGAGAGAAGCAGCGCTGATACAGATGACAACTCAAAAACAAATCATAGAGCGTTATTACAACCGTAAAGCTCATATCAGGTACTTCAAGATTGGAGACTTCTTCCTCAAAAAAGTCTTTCAATCAACGAAGGAAGCATGCGTAGGAAAACTAAATCCAAACTTGGAAGGAACCTACAAAATTCGAGGCATAGCTGGGAAGGGCGCCTACGAGTTGGAAGCTATGGACGACAGAATCCTACCAACAAGTTGGAATGCCATTCACTTGAAGAAGTACTACTTTTAAGGAAAAGAAGTACCCCCAGTCAGGTATCACACGTTCGATTTTATTTTGAACATTTAAAATTTTACTAACCTTTTTAGATGATAGGCATAAAGCTAACCCAGCACCAGATGATGATATTAGACCTGCAAAGACGCGAGGAAATAACTAAATTCCCGGTCTCGGGTTACACTTTCTGATGGACGTTTTAAAGGGTTAAGCAGTCATCATCTAAAAACTATATATCTTGAGTCCCGTATGTTTTTCCTTTTCAAGAAAAGGACCACAAAAGGAATAGTCAAGTGCTCGAGATTTCATTATTCAAAGCTCAAACACTTGGGGGACGATACAGTATGAAAGGCAAAGACGAAGCAAAAAAGACTATCAAAAAGTCAAAGCTCGAGCCTGAGGATCCATCTATCCAACAAGTCAAGTGATACGAGCAAAATCGAAAGAGCCAAAGACTCAAACACAGAGCCTAATCCAAAAGACCTTCGAACATGTTCAGGTTAAAAGGCAAAATGTTAGCTACGAGGAAGAAATGCGCATTGTTGTACTTATTCAAAAGAAAGACTGTTGTAACCAAAAACAGTTATGGATAAAAGATCATCATCATTGTACTCATTCAAAACTGTTGTAACTAAAAACAGTTACGAAATCTTTGTACTCATATAGAAAACTGTTATCAAATAAAATATTTACGGATGAAAGATCAAAATCCTTGTACTTGTTCAAAAAACTGTTATCAAATAAAATAGTTACAGATGTAAGAGCANTAATTCCTATCACTCTATTGCATTGTTACACCTTTATGAAGTTGAAACGTCTTCTTCATTAAGTGTCAATCAGAAAGGGCCATCTTTCACAAATTATGCCTACTACAAAAAGGCACACATTTTATATGACACCGTGCCTATTACGAAAATATGCGAGTAATATAAAGAATTCTATATGCAAAAACTCAGTGGTAAAACTAAAACCTCGAAAAATAAAGCATGCAAAAGACTTAAAGAGTAGAACAGAAACTCAACGGAAAACAAAAGTCATACTTGCATTAATATATTAAAAAGGCTAAGTAAAAACTAAGTATTAACTTATACTTAACCGTATAGAGTTTTTTATACATTGAGGTGCCCCTAAGTTATCATTTGGGGAATTTAAAGAGATCCAAATTTACCCCCGATGGGACAGGGGGTAACCACCAATTGAGACAAAGATTAAAAAAAAGGGGTGAATCAACATCTTAATCTTCTTGAGGATAGGGATTGACCTCTTCATCAACAGAAGAAGTAAGAGCAGCTTGGGACGAAGAGGCTTGGACAACAGGAGTCTCACCTTCAGGTGGGGAAAGATTCAAACCTTGTTGAGCCTTTTCCATGGCTTCCTTGGTTTTAACAATTTCAGCGTTAAGGTAGAAATCTCTCCGACTCATTTCCGTCAATGTATCGAGGCGAGAATTCATGTACGCCTAACTAACATCGACAACTACCGCCTCTTCGAGAATTTCATAATCTCTCTCCCATATCTGAAGCTCAGCTCTTAACCCATCCTTCTCAGCTTCAACAGCTTCATGTGCAGCCCTCAAAGATACAATTGACTCCTCCAGAGATTGGATTTTGTCTAAAGCAACGCGAAAATCCTCCTGAGTCCGGGTGAGTGACTGCACAAGGTCGCCTGAGTATTCCTCCTTCTGCTCCAGCAAGGCTTTCAAGCTCCTAACCTCTTCCGAGGCACGAGATAATTGCTCAGCAAATAAAGACTCAAGAATGCTCTTGTCTTTGTCCGCTTGGTTAGAAGAAGCCTTCTCCATTGCCAACTCCGCGACCATGACTCTCATCTACCGCTCTAAGGTACACTTTTCTTCTTCTAAGGCTTCCATGTCGAGCCTCAGGCTTTCATATTTCCCCTTCCAATTCCCTGCTTCAGCATGCCACTCCTTTAGCTCTTGCTCCGTGTTAGAAATCCTCTTCATGAGTTCTGTGCCTATGATATTGATCTACAAAAAGAAAATCAATTAGATACGGTAATTACATGTATAAGAATGAGATACAAAAGAATGAACGTTACCTTTAAGGAGGAATGCACAACCTCATTAGCCCAGGTAAGAGAACTGTGACTATCTAGCTTGGTCCTCTCTGTTGGGCCAATCAAAGGCTTCAGCCACACTTCGGGTTGGCCGGATTTCTTAAAAAGGCTCCCATCAGCCGGAACCTCAATTAGCACTTACCTCATCTCCCTGCTGGAAGACCCTACTTCTCTAATAGGAGGCACGGAAGCAGGCTGAGATGAAGGAGCCACGGGCAATGAAATTTGTGGATCTGAAGAATTCTCAGGCACGGAAACTTGAGGAGCTGAGAAAGTCATGGGCAAGGCAGCATCAGGAGTAGAAATGGCCAAAGGAGCAAAGGAAATAGCCGGAATGGACGAAGAGATTTCTCTAAAGGAGGGAGCAAAAATAGCCAGAGGTGCCTCATTAGCAGCAAGGCCAAAACCTTCGTGGAATAGATGATCCACAAAATCATGTGCAAGAAAAGAAAAAGAATCCCCGGGGGTAGAAGGTCTGACATCAGGAACGGAAGACACTGCCACGGGTGTAGACTCATCGTTTGAGACCACTCTTCTTCTACGTGACCTGTGCACCAAAGTGACCTCCTCCTCTTCTTCTTCTTCTTCTTCTTCTAAGGTCCTAGATCAAACAAATTTCCTCTTGGAAGAAGATGAACCAGTAATAATCTCCTGGTCCTGAGCTAAAGACATCTTTGGAATTGATGCAACAGACATCCCCCGAGCAGAAAACCCTGTCAAAATAAAAAAGGTTAAACAAACGAAGAAAAAGAAGCTCGAGTAAGGAAAATAAGCAAAAACAAAAGTTTCACTTACCGTGAGTCTTCACTTTCAAACCGTACTTCCCGGAGAAGTACTTCCAAGATCTTTCCTCTAATGGAGCAACCGACAACAACTTTTCTACCCAATCACGGATACCGGAGACATTCTCAACAGTAACAATGATTGCTGAAAGAAGAAGAAAATAGCTACGGTGTTAATAAAACACTTAAAGCAAAGAGAAGAAAAATAACAAATGTGAGCTAAAATATACTCACGTGCGCGATTCCACTTCTCAGGGAAGGGAAGATTTTCCCCGCCCACTAAACCAGCAGTGGGCACAGCAACGTACCGAAGGTATCAACCTCTATCCTTATCATCATCAGGGGTTACCAACACTCTTTTGCTCCTAGCATCCAGAGTGAAAACCCCTTGACCAAATAAGGTAGGAGAATAAAGATGAATGAGGTAAAAGGAACCAAGGTTAAAGAAGCTAAACATCTAAGACACGCGACAACCCGCCACACAAGAGGACCAACTTGTCCTAAGTAAATGTTGAAGAAATGACAAAATTCGATGATGACTGGATCAATAGGAGGTCTAAACCCTAGAGTAAAAGGGTAAGTGTAAACAAAATAATGACTCGTCTTGTAAGACATTATTCTTTGATTGCTATTCGGAATAAAAATGGGAAAATCAGACTCCCAAGAACATTCCCTGCGAACGAGGGGAATCAAACCTTCGATAATAAGAGTGGGATACCTATCAACACTATCAAGGGATAACGACTGGCCTATAAGGACCTGACTATCTCTAGTGAAGGTAAACTCAGCATGAATGATTTCATCAACTCGTGGTTCGCGTAGGGGTTCGTGATGTTCTCTACCCCTGGACAAAGATCTGGAAACCCTAGCTCTTGGAGAGACTAAAGACCTAGCAGAAGGAAGGGAAATAATTTGGGAATAAGAAGAGCCTCTCGAAGGAGTAGAGCCTAAAATCCTTAGTCTGCCACCCCTCCGACTCCATGTCGGAGCGGAAGAAAGTGTCAACTTATTAACGTTTATGACTCTCTTCGATTGGTTTAAAGAAGACATATCTACAAAGGCAAAGAAAAAAGTTCTTTACAAATAAAGTTTGAAAGTTAGAAGTTTTTCGTTGAAGAAAAGAAAAAGGGGGTATTTATACTCGAAGACAACCGTCAAAAAATGAAAAAAAACAATGATGTGAAAACCATAATTGAAGATGTCACTTCGTGACTGATGCAGCCACAAGAAAGCCCTAAAAGACGCTGAACAATTACAGAACCAACCCAGGAATGCCACGTGGCATAAGCATTAAATGGAAGTGACAAGCGACGCTTACGTATATGAAAAGATGCAATGATTCGAGTGAAGCGGCGGCAAAATATTCCTGCCATAAATGAGTATCCACTTACCAAATATTAATTAATAAATATATGGTAAGTGGAGGGACTATCTATATTGGTAAAAAAGAGCTTCACACATGTAATAAATCTTGATGACTCAGTAGTCTACGTGGAGCAATGAAGACACGACAGCTGGGCGGCACTCTACGAAGAGGTATGAGGAAAAAAGGCACGGCAAATCACACCCATGGGTTAATTAGCTACGAAATTCTCAACCTGATTGAGAAGATGAAGAGACACGGTCAAAGTGTATTTGGGCAGAATAAAGGGCAGATTCAGAGATCTTCAAATTAGAGATCCATACCCTACACAACATTCACGCAACAATTATGGTTGATTCATTGTAACGTTACATTAGAGTCATAATTAGTCATTAATTCTCAATCACCAAAAAGGGTAGACGTTATATTAGGAAATTCCCTATATAAAGGAGAAAAAGGTAACCTGTAGAAGGAGGGAAAGAAAACATTTGAACTACTATTGCAATACACTTACTTTTTGTGCATCTTACTGCTTTTCATTTACGAGTTTACCTACAATTATTATCTTATTCTTTGGTTATCAGAAACCCGTGTTCTTCTTAAAATAGCTTTGGGCAAAGAATCCAATTCTTTGGTTAAACAATGATACTAATGCAAAACGAGTTTTGATTGACCAAGGTAGCTCCGTGAATATTATTCTTCTACAAATGGTGAACGAAATGCAGATTAGTGATAAGATGGTACCAAAAGCACGTTCCTTATCTGGATTTGAGAATTCCACCGTCATTATGAAAGCGGAGATAGTTCTAACCACATTTGTAGAAGGAGTCATCAAAGATACGAAATATCAAGTAATAGACACGGATATGGCCTATAATGTGATTTTGGGGAGGCCATGGATTCATGACATAGATGTTGTGCCATCTACATTAAATCAAGTTATTAAATTTCCTTCGAAATGGGAAATTCAACAAATTCGAGGAGATTAACAAGTTTCTAAGAATATAAATTAAGTGGTGGAGTCACACAAAGAAAGCATTGATACAACTAAGAATTTCGTGGAAGACGTGATAAATCAAATCTCATCTGAAAATTTATCAAGGCAAACATATATGGATTCAAGGCCAGATGTCATTCAAGAACCGGAGGAAAATGAAAACATCAAAACAACAATTGAAGATCTCGAAGCTGTTGTGCTATTCGAATAATGGCCAGACCGAAAATTTTATATTGGAGCAAAGCTGAGCCCAGGAATGAGAGGTAAGTTAGTTGAATATTTAAAAGCTAACGTAGATTATTTTGCTTGGTTGCATTTAGATATGACAGGTATACCTATGAAGGTGATGACTCATAAATTGAATGAATATCCATCATACGTACATGTCAAGCAAAAGAAGAGGAAGCAAGGCTCTTTCAAAAGACAAGTGATTCAGGATGAGGTATAAAAACTCTTAAAAATCGGTTCAATACGAGAGGTAAAATATCCTAATTGGAAAACTAATACTGTGGTAGTTCCAAAAAAGAATGGAAAATGGGGAGTTTGCGTAGATTATACTGATCTAAATAAATCTTGACCAAAAGATTCATTCCCTTTACCGCTTATAGATCAATTGATTGATTTTACCGCATGTCATGAGCTGTTGAGTTTTTTAGATGCATATTCAGGTTATAATCAAATAAATATGGATCCCTTAGATGAAGAAAAAACTTTGTTTATTACGGACAGGGCGATTTATTATTACAAAGTCATACCTTTTGGTTTGAAAAACGTTAGGGCCACATATCAAAGGTTGGTGACCAAGATGTTTCAAGATCACCTGGGGAAGACTATGGAAGTCTATATTGATGATATTCTAGTCATATTTTCACGAGCAGAAGATCATTTTCAAAATATTTCAAGTACCTTCGAGATCCTCCGCAGCTATAATATGAAATTAAACCCAGAAAATGTGCCTTCGGCGTAGCTTCAGGTAAATTTTTAGGTTTTGTTGTATCTAACAGAGGTATTGAAGTGAACCGTGCACAGATCAAAGCCATTGAAGAAATTTCCTATGTACTCACGAGCAAAAAAGAGGTACAAAGATTGACAGAGAGGATAACATCTTTGGGAAGATTTATTTCCAAGTCTTCGGAGAAAAGTTTCAAATTCTTTTCAGTGATAAAAAAGCAAAATCAATTCGAGTGGACTAAAGAATGCCAACAAGCCCTAAAAAATTTAAAGACATATTTGTCAAATCATCCCTTGCTGGCTAAACCAAAAGATGGAGAGAGGTTGTTTGCTTATCTTGCAGTTTCAGAAATGGCTGTAAGTGCAGTTTTGGTAGGAGAAGACAAAGGTAAACAATCTCCAATTTATTATGTCAGTACATCTTTGTTGGATGCTGAGACTCGATATCCTCACTTACAAAAACTTGCTTTAGCATTAGTTATGGCGTCTAGAAAGTTGAGACCTTATTTTCAATGTCACACTATTTCCGTAGTAACTGCTTATCCTCTAAGGAATATATTGCATAAACAAGAATTTTCAGGAAAATTAGCTAAGTGGCCAATAGAACTCAGTGAGTATGATATCATGTACCAACCTAGAATTGCAATAAAATCACAAGTTTTAGCAGATTTTGTAGCAGATTTTAGTACATAAATAGTTCCTAAAGTAGAAAAGGAACTACAAATATTCACCGAATCTAATCCAGGTACGTGGAACCTATTTACTGATGGCTCCTCAAATGTTAAAGGAGCATGTTTGGGTATTGTTGTAATTCCACCTTCGGGAGAAAGTAAAAGACATGCAATTAAATGTTACCCATTACTAACAATGAAGCAGAGTACGAGGCTGTAATTGCACGGTTAGAACTGACACGAGAACTCTCTATAGAGAAAATTATAATTAAAAGTGATTCTCAGCTGGTAGTCAACCAGATGCAGGGGACTTACATAGCTAGAGAGGCACAAATGTAGAAATATTTAGAAAAGGCACGAGAATTGATAAGACAATTTCAATCATGGAAAATTGTGAAAGTACCCAGGGAAGAAAATGCGGAAGCAGATGCACTAGCTAATCTCGCGTCAGTTATAGAAATAACAAATGCAGAAAATGCTATTGTAATACATTTATTTCATTCAGCACTGGACCAGGATAAAAATGACGCAAGTTTCAATAATCTAACTTGTATTGGAGAAACAAACTTGTTAGTTTTTTGCAGTATGGAACGTACCTGAAAATAAGAAAGAGTTTCAGCTACTTCGACAAAAAATTGCCTGTTACTGTCTAATTTGAGGGAATCTATATAGAAAAATGTTCGGGGGACCTTTACCAAGATGCCTTGGACCTACTCAAATAGAGTATGTGATGAGAGAAGTACACGCGGGACATTGTGGAAATCATGCAAGAGGAAGATCATTGGTAAAAACATTGATTAGAGCAGGGTAACAAAATATGATAAATGCCAACGATATGGCAATAACATGCATCTCGCAGCAAAATTATTATACATGGATATTTTACCGTGGACATTAAGTGGGGAATAGATATCGTGGGACCTTTGCCGCAAGCTAAAGGAAAGGTACGATTTTTGTTAGTGTTAACAGATTATTTTTCCAAATGGGTAGAGGCATGAGCTTTCAAACAGGTACAAGAAAAGGAAGTCATGGATTTTATTTGGCAAAATATTATATGCCGATTTGGAGTGTCAAAGGAAATTGTATGTGATAAATGGCCCACAGTTTATAAGTACGAAAGTCACAGAATTTTTTCAAAGTTGGCAAATCAAACGAATAACTTCCTCACCTTATCATCCCGTTGCAAATGGACAAGCTGAGTCAATAACAAGATTATTGTTAATGATTTGAAGAAAATATTAGAGGAATCAAAAGGCAATTGGCCCGAGGTGTTACAAAGAGTATTATGGGCTTATCAAATGACAACAAAAACAGGTACGGGAGAAACCACATTTTCTCTAGTATATGGTGATGAAGCCTTAATTTCAGTTGAAATAGGTGATCCATGCACACAAGCAACTGAAGAATCAAATAACGAAGAGATAAGAATGAATTTAGATCTACTTGAGCAAAGGAGAGAAACAACTCTAATAAGAATGACAGCTCATAAGCAAATTATTGAATGATACTACAAAAGGAAGGCTCATCTCAGATACTTCAAGATTGGGGATTTTGTTCTCAAAAAGGTTTTTCAATCAACCAAAACAACTGGAGCAGGAAAGTTGAATCCAAATTGGGAAGGTCCTTATAAAATTCGAGGTATTGCTGGGAAAAGTGCTTATGAGTTGGAAACCATGGAAGGCAAGGTACTACCTTCAAATTGGAATGCTGTCCATTTGAAGAAATATTACTTCTAAGCAAAGGAAATACCCGCGGTCAGGTATCGCTTAATTATGATTTTATTTTGTTATGTTAAATTATACTAACAATTTTAGATGATAGAAAAAATGCGAGCCCACATCAAATGATGATATTAGACCTGAAAGACATGCAAGATACAAAATTATTCCTGGTCTGGGTTACAACCTTTCTAATGGAATTAAAAAAGGTTCAGCAGTCATCATCTAAAAATATACCTCCGAGTCCTGTATGTATTTTCCTTTTCAGGAAATGGACCACATGGAAGGAATAATCAAGTGCTCGAGATTTCATACTTCAAAGCTCTAACACTTGGGGGACTATAGATATGAGGCAAACAAGACTGAAAGTCAAAGAAGACTAAAAGTCAGAATTCAAGCCTGGATCAACCCAAAAATCAAAAGTCAAGAGCCAATCAAGAGCCAAAAAACAAGCATGATTCAAAAACCTTTGTAATAAGCTTTGATAAAGTGTAAACTCGCGGACATAAATTACAAGATCCTACGAGTATTTAGGTTAAGGGAAATGAATAGTCATGGGCTGCAAGATATACCCTAGTTTAAAATCTGTTATAAGGAAAACAGTTATGAAAGAGTTGTAGATGTCGTACAAAAAGTTACTTGAATACTTGTAAAGTGTTATATAATTTGAAATTTCAAAACATGAAACTTCCTCAAATTACTCATGAAACTTCTTCAAAATATGTATTTTCCTACTTCTCTCATATGCTTATACCAATATGAACTTGAGACGTCTTCTTCATTAGTGTCGTTTATAAAGTGCCCTCTTTTATTAAAATTCGTGTCTATACAAAAATGACGAAATATTAAAGCATTTTTAAATGAAAGTCAAAGAGTAAAATAAAAACTCAAATCAAACTAAAGATCATATACTAAACTTGGCTAAAACTAGGTATTGTTTGTTTGATAACAAACCCCAAAACAAACCAGGGGTAGAAACTAACCAACCATTCCAAAAAGTAAAAAAAAGTTCCCATCAAAGTGCAAAAACAAACTAAGTTCTGAAAGAACACTAAGGGGCAGAATCCAATGTGGCATGATCAGCAGCGGGGGAGGCATAATCCAATATGGCATCATCAGCAGTGGGAGAAGATTCAACTTGAGCATAAAAGGCTTGAACACCGACTTCACCAGGAGTAAGTTCATCACCTTCGGTAAAGCCGACCTCATGTGAGGAAAAATTCTGACTTTGCTGAGTTTTTTCAATTATTTCCTTAGTCTTGGCGATCTCAGTTCAAGTCAAAGCCTTCCTGGCTAGCCTCCATCAAAGTCTCGAGGCAGGTATTCAAAAAAGCCCAACTTACATCAAATGTCAATTTGTCTTCAAGGGCTTCGTAATCTTTCTCCTATTAGTCAATTTCAGCCTTCAAATCTTTTTTCTCAATCAAAGAAGCATCATAAGAAGTGTTCAAAGGGGTGAGGGATCTCTCCAAGAAATGGACCTTATCAGAAGAGGCACAGAGGTCTTCTTAAACCTGAGTGAGTGTTTGAACTAACTCCACGGCATAAGTCTCCTTCTGATTAAGGAGTTCTTTCAAACCCCTTATCTCTTCGGTAGCTTTAGAAAGTTGCTCTGAATGAAGACTCAAGGATATATTTGTATTTGCCAACTTGAATTGAAGACGATTTTTCAATTGCCAATTCTGCCGCCATCACCCTAGCTTGCTGTTCCAAAGCACACTTCTCTTCGGCTAAAACTTCTTTCTCTAATTGAAGACCCTCGTATTGTTCCTTCTAGTTGTCCACCTCTATAAAATAATCATTGACTAGCTGCTCAGTATGAACAATTCTCTTCATAAGCTCTGTGCCTATCAAGTTGATCTACAAAAGAAAAGAAAGAAGCGATTATCAAACAAAAGTAAAAAACCACAAAGAAAAGAAATGAAAAGGCTGAGACGTGAACCTTCAAAGATGAATGAACAATATCGTTCATCCATGTCAAGGAACTATGGATTTCCAACTTTGACTTCTCAACTGGGCCAAGTAGAGGTTTCCACCATACGACGGCTTGACCAGATTTTTTCAACGGATTACCACCTTCAAGGACTTCTATGGTAACCTTTTTCAGCACTCTATTGCTACTAGAAGTACCAACTTCAACATGAGAAGTAGTAGCAATAGTGACAGTTGAGGAAGTTAAAACAGCCACGGGAGGAGCAGTAGCAGCAACAACATGAACGATAGTCTGAAAACGAATGGTGACTGACACTGGAAGAGAGGAAAGAGGTGATTCTTCAGAAACGGGACCAAAATCTTCACTATCAAAACCACGGGTAAACAACTGACCAGTAGAGTCACGATGGGGAGCATTCATCTCTTTATCATAACTCTGTAAAGTAGCACTTTTAGGTTCATTCAAAGGAACTAAACTTGGAGGAGGGGTGGCTTCATCATCTGAAATAACGCTCCTCCTAACCCGAGGCTTGCGCACTAAGGAACCCTATTTTTGTTCCTCTTCACCTTCAAAGCCACGGGCTCCGTCTACTTTTCTTTTTGATGAAGAATTTAAAATCCTTTCTTCAGCAAGGGACATAAAGAGTCCTGAGGAAGTAATAGATGAGAGACTGGCACCTCAAATGGGAAGCCCTAACAGAGGAGAAAAGTTAGTAATTCCTAAATAAATACAAAGGAAAGGGGGAAAATTAAAAAGAAGGATACCGTGTGTTTTGACTTTCTATCTAAACCTATGAGGAAGGTATTTCCAAGACCTTCCCTCCATGGGAGCAACTGACAATAATTTCTCTACCCAAGCACGGAAGTTAGGTATCTCCTCAAAAACTTCCATGGTTGCTAAAAAGGAAAAAACAGCCACGAGATTGTAAGTTTTTCTTTCTTCATAAAAGAAGAAGAGATACAAAAAAAAACTTACGTGCGAAATTCAACTTTTTTGGAAAGGGCATATTCTCCTCACCCATCAAAGCACTTGTAGGAGCAACAACGAAATGGGCGTACCATCCACGGTCTCTGTCATCCTCAAGGCTAACCAATACCCTTTTGCTTCTGTCCATGAGAGTAAAGACCCCTGAACGAAATAATTTAGGGGAATAAATATGAAGCAAGTGTTGAAAGGTAAAAGGTAAGAAAGACAAATTGGATAAATATCGAAGACAAGCAACAACCCTCCAGACGATGGGACCAATTTGTCCTAAGTAAACATTAAAGAAATGGAAAAATTCTATAATCACTGGGTCAATAAGTGGTCTGAAACTTAAGGTAAAAGGATATGTGTAAACAAAGGAATAACCAGCCTAATACGAAGTTATCCTTTGGTTTGAACCGGAAACTAAACTGGAAAATTAGATTTCCAGTGGCATTCTCTTCGAACAAGAGAAATCAAACCAGTAGTAATTTGGTAAGTATAAATATCAGCACGATCATAGGAAGCTAAAGAAATAACTTGGTTACTAATCGATTCACGATCAGAGGAGAAAGAAAATTCTTGTGGAACGATTTCATCAACCGTTGGTTCACGAATTGGTTCACTAGATTCCCTATTTCTTGCGCAAGATCTAGGGGTTAAAAAAGCCCTAGTTATAGAAGAAGAAGGAGTAACAATGTTGGTTTGAGAAGGAGAACCACGAATGGACAAAGATCCTAAACTACGCAGTCTACCACCTCTTCTACTCCTAACAGGAGCAGATGAAGGGGGGAATTCACAACAATTACTACTTTGGGAGGATAAGGATTTGACGAAGTCATGGTTGTATAAGGAACTAATAAACTAATATGTGCAGAAGAGCAAGAACGAGTGAAGAAGAAGAGGACCGTAGGATGAAGGTTTCGTGAAATTGAAGGCACATGAGGTATTTATAAGAAGAAGCACCCATCGTATAAAGTAAGTCATATGGAACGTCATAGTGAAACAGTAACTTCTTGACTGACGCAGCTGCAAGAAAGCTCTAAAAAGCACTGAGGAGTCACATACCCAATCATCGAAGTCCATATGGAACATGTATTAAATGGAAGTGACATATGACGCGTTGGTTCTGAAGAAAATGCAATGATGCGTGGGAAACGGCGGCAAAGAATTTCCGCCATAAATACATATCACTTTCCAAATATTCAATTGCAGAATATTCGTCAAGTGGGGGGACTATCTGTATTTGCGGAAAGTAAATAATACACGTGAAATTACATTTGGATGATATGGCATGATATGTGGAACAATAAGAATATGACAACTGGAATATTACAATTAAAAGATGTATGAGTTATAAGAGGTACGAGTTAATCACTCAAGAGAAGAAAGGGGTCTTATGCTTGAGCCTAAATTAGTCAATGAAGAGATACAGGCGAAATGAATCAAGACTTTAAAAAGTTTTGATTCATGAACCTTCAATTAATGAGGAGGGGGAAATGAATCAAGAATTTAAATTTTTTTGATTCATGAACCTTCAATTAATTGAGCCATATCCATTCTTAAGATACATAAATCATTCCATTATTATATACATTCAAACATAAATGTTTGTATGTTACAAACATAGGACACAACCGTAAGTCACATATGTAAGATAAAACCTTCAACAATTCAAATCAAAGTGATATTTTACAATCATAATGGAGTACGGTGTAATATTTCTCAAGAATATCATACAGACTTTTTCCTACGTCGATCCGCCGTTACGTGTTGTCGCCATTGACATGTGTTAGAAGGATTGTCAAGAGAATCGGGCATGATCTCGTAATTACACGAGTTTGATAACTAGGCATAAAGAGAAATTCATATCCCGAAATTTACGTATTTTTTCCTAGTCTTGTAAGTTATAATATTTTCCTTATCGGGACTTCATATTCAATTGAGTATTTCCTTTTTCCATTCAAGAGAGCAGAAAGTCTATATGTACAATATTACAATATTTTCATTACCATCGAGCTATAATCAATGGGCAGGACCATATTGGGCAACCTCTGATCAGATGGTAAGTTATATACCGAGCCTACTGTGGCCGAGCGCCTATGAGCGAGCCTACTACGGCAGAGCAGTTTTTTTTTTTTTTATATATATATATACCGAGCCTTATAGGGCCAAACAACTATTTTAGTTACTATATTGGGAGAATAGAGTCAGTATCAGCAGATGAGCATATCTTGAGATTATCTTTGACCCCCAATCGCTTCCAGTTATTATATTATTAGTTCAGTTTAGCTTTCAATATATTGCCTTAAATACTCAGTACATTATTTCGTACTGACGTCCCTTTTTCTGGGGGCGTTGCATTTTATGCGCGCATGTTCAGACAGACAGACAGGTAGACCTCCTCATTAAGTGTTACCCGAGTTTAGCTTGATCTGTAAGCTCCATGCCGTTCGGGGTTACCGGGTCTAGAGCTTTATGTACATCTTGTGTATATATGTATATATATGTTATGAGTATGTCAGGGAGCTGTTCTGATCACAGTATATCCACCAGTAGAGGCTTGTAGACATATCTTGTCAGTTAGTGCAACATGTTGGGCTTGTAGGACTTGTATGTATATTTGGTTGGTTTGTCAGCCTTAGTAATTATGACGGCCTTGTCGGCCCAGCATTTTATTTATATTTAGTCAGCGTTCGCTGTTGTCTTACAATGTGGCCCATGGCCAAAGTATGACATCATATGTTTAGAGTCCCTTCATCGCAAGTTGGTACGCAAGGATAGGTGAGGTACCGGGTGCCAGTCTGGCCCCCAGGTTCGGAACGTGACAGAAGTGGTATCAGAGCAGTTCTGTCCTAGAGAGTCTACAGGCCGTGTGTAGTAGAGTCTTGTTTATGGGTGTGTTGTGCACCTCACTTATAAGCAGGAGGCTACAGGGCATTTAGGATTGTCACTCTTTCTTCTTACTCTAGATTGTGTGGTAGAGCTCAGTGTAAGAACTTAATTTCCTAAACTCTATCTTATTCATAATATGACGATGGCTACATCCAGAAAGACAGTTGGTAAGGGATTGCATGTGGCTGTGAATGAGTTGAGTCAGAAGAACTCGATTTTGCATGATGCTTATGATGGATAAATATAAGGTCTCCAGCAGAACATGTATATACTAAGACATGTAAAGCTTCTTGATAAGCATCCCTAAGGCAAGAATGTCTATCCACTCTTACGGTAAAAATGACTAAAAGAATCAGAAGGTAGGAACAAGTTTCATGAAGTAAAAGAAGCAAGATGAAGAAGGGTACCAGGCACCCAGTTAATAAAGATTATCATTATTTACCATTCAGAAAGGAAGATATAAGCATTTTGAGTTACCTTCTACAGTGACAAATGTATGTACAATCGGCCACACCAATCTCAGTTATGCCCTATGGGATAAATATTACCTTAGCGTGGCTCCTATCCTGATAGAGAGAGAATGTTAGGCAATTTGAGGAGCCAATAGATGGAACAAGAGGAGCTAAAAGCAAAAGAATGTTTTGTTAAAGTTTATAGAATAAAGTGATAGACAGAAATGTTAGCAGGAAAATAAGAAGAAAGTTAATGAAGCATTATGAGTAAAATGTGGTACATGGATGACAACAGTAAATAAAAAAAATGATAGTATTACAGAGTCTATAGTCAAGTGAAGGAAAAAAACGAGAGGTGAAAGGCCTTGAGACAACAAGAGAGTATATAACCATAAAGTCATATCCTCACTTCAAGAAATAAGTTCGTGACTCCAACGCAACTGCCGGAAGGAAAAGTTACAACCCCAGAATAATAGAAATCAGTATGGGCTAGTGAACAAGATAAACTAAACATGAATTAGGGACTGAGTGATTTAATAGTCAGCATCATGAGAATTTCATATTGCGTTCCGACGATAATAGAATGGACGACAGAAGAAGATTCATGAAAAATACAGAGAATGGTTATTCAGGAAGACGCTTCCCTAAATCAAGCAATATGAGAAAAGTTAAGCTTAAGGGATTGAATGTGCCAGTTGCACTGTCACCATCGCGAGTAAGGAAATTTGTTATCTTTGGTACAAAAGGATTACCGCAAGACAATTAAGGGTCATCGATAATGTGAGAAGACGCCAATGATGAATAGGTAAAACATCTATAGGTAGATCGTTGTAGCACTAAATATTAGTACTTCCCTAAAGAGGGGAATATGGAGTGAGGTGGCATTAAGTCGGAATTAAGTGGTTCTAGTAATTATGGAATGGTAAAGGAGAATGCGATAAAATGAAAAAGGGACAGGATTGCACTTATTCAAAGCCTACAGATATACTACGATTCCAGAACATTATGCAAACACGACGTCAAGGAAAGGAAGTAAGGGTCCCTGCCCAAGATGATATTGATAGATAAGGAGTCAATGCGAGATGTAAGTTAAGACAAAGGAAATAACCCAAGAAGGATTACACGGAATATTGATATGAGAATGGGCCAACGAGTAGTCAGTAATTGATTCAGAAAGAGCCTAGTTATGTCTAAACATGGGGTTTCTGATGAGGTAGCAGATCGTGCAAGATAAACATAGCAAAATCCAATATGGTGAATCCAGTCTCGCAGATATGAGATCATGATCCTTGAGAAATATCCAGATAGGAGTTGGGGTAGTTAAAGATACCATATGAGTGTTATTGAAACAAAAGAGAAAGACACTGGGAAGACAGTCAAAATATCAAGTTCAGAAGCAACCCTACACGCACACAAGCGTAAACTACGAATAATTATAGGCGAGAAAGGACATCAAAAAAAAATTCAAGTATTTGGTGTAATTAGCTCGCAGATTTACAAGAGTCAGAGAATCCTCCCTAAATACTACAATGAAAGACTAGCTGAGAAAGTAAGGAAGGAAGCTTTAACCTAAGCTGGGTGACCTAAGGAGGAAATGGTCTTATAACAACAGTCTCATAACAACATTGTATGCACTCCATAAGAAAATGGCACCTACTGTGGCTAATGAACGAGAAGTAAATCAGAAGTGATATTCAAGATCATATGATTTGTATGGAATTCCACTATGCATGGGCACCAAGATAAGCTAAGTATGCACGCAAAAAGGGGGCAGAAAGACCAAGAAAAGTAATTGTTTACTTTTAAAGAAAACTGAGAAGGAACGAAAGGAATCATTCGATCAATGATTCAGAGTTAGCTACGTTATAAACACACTTAAGAGTTTGAAGTTTTACACATGTATCATATACATCCGTAGAAATTCCGATATAAATTTTAAAAAAAAATGAGCCCCAGTCATAGACAAAGGATTGAATTGTTAGAAAATTGTATCATGGATATTCCATAGCGTCCATGAAAGGGCTAAAGTAATAAATAATACCATGAGCTGCAGATCGGAAGATAGCTTAAAGCCTACATAAAATTTGATCAGAGGAAAGAGGAAACTAAAGAATTACATCACCCAAGTAAGTCAGGAGTTTGATTATTGGACCCAGGAAATTATGGACATCGAGAATATTGCAGAACCACCCTTAATATCAGAGGTACAAGAGAGATAGTACAGTAGCCATATTTTATAACGGCTTTATGATAAAGCCAGTTAGAAAAGTAAAAGCCTCATAAGAAGTCAGTATGAAGCTCCCACCGGATTGTGTATGCACTAAAAGTACAAGTGTTATAATAGAGCTTCAAGTTATGATGTGAATTATATCTATGTGGAAGTAAGTTAAAGGTAAACAACGTACAAGATACTCAAAGGCAGAAGATCGTGAATAGTCCATGCTTTGGATAGAAGGCTAGAAGCACTGAGATTCAATATTCAGGAATTATAGCAGCATCGTCAGTGGCGTACCTTCCAGCCTATGATTTCTAGGTACCGATAGATCTAGTCAAGAGAGTAAAGAAGAGTTAGAGACGATGTGATGTCTCGCTTGATGTTCCAGAATAACACAAGGAAATCTATGGTTCAAGCAAGTTACAGGAAGGCTGCGAATAGTATAAATAGATATGTATAAGTCACAAGCTAAATATAGTAAAGCGACAAAGTTTTATGAAAGGAGTAAGAACGAGAAAAGGTGAGTGAGAAGGTGAAGAGAATGGATAAGTACTCGAGATTAAGCCCATGAAAACAAGAGAGATAATGGTTTCTCTAAGTTATAGAAAGTTCAGTATAGCCTGAATGAACTCAAAGGAGTCTAAGACTAATAATATCTAGAAAAAAATGGAATGGTGCCCTGGTAGTGGAATGAGGGTGTGATTGTGATAGATAAATGATGACGTTTGGGCCTTCGACTGAGTAGTGATTTGAAGACGATTTCATGGATTGCACGGAATTAAAAACATAAGGTGAATCACATTGGGATGCTATAAATTATTATTATTGAAGTACAATATCACCCCTAAGTGGATCAGGAAAATCACTTCAAATATTCCTCGATACAACATAAGCCCTAGTGGCAATGTATTACGTAAGAAGTTTCAAGTTATCAATGGAAGATTGTAGATCAACATTAAGGTGAATCGAAAATGGATAGATAAAAGATACAAAGTACGAGATGAGATTAGACCATCATTCTTACGATGAACACTAATGAATAAGCGTTAAAAGACTTAGCTGTATGCATATAGTATAAGCAACAAGAGTAACCTGGAGTTTCGGTCGCAGACCACAGTAACATTAAATCAAAGTAAGAGTTATGGCATAATATGGCCTACTTAGATGCAGTAAAGCTAATGACGCCCAGAGGTACAACTTGACATAATTTTGGATATGTTCACAAAGTGAGGCCTATAGATTGGCTAAGAGTTGGAGGGAAGGGGAGATAAGCGTCACATAGGCGCACATACAAAGTTAGAGTCGTTCAGGCTGCACGATAGAAGGTATCAACAGTTACGAGATTAGAAGGATTCCGACTACAAGTCATGGTGTGAGAAAGAGGTTTAAAGGGGGGAATGCCCTGACCTTTGGATTATTCAAAGAACTGTTTTCTAAATGGAAAGGAGAATATTAAAGTATTCGCAAGAGCTATGGGTTGTGAGAATGATAAGTGCATCACTCAACATTCAAGGACGAATGTTCCAAAGGGGGAAATGATGTTACACCCCATGTTCTCGTACATAAAAGTAAGCCATAAGTAAATTGATGAAAGCTCGAAATGAGATATTAGATCTCGTATTTTCGTACGTTAAAGTTTTGTCGTAAGTTAATCAACATAAGTTCGGGAATGAGATTATTTTGAGATTATAAGCATTATATTTTAATCACATGATGAGTAAATTAATGAAGGAGAAAGGGTAAGCAAATCAAAGAAAATGAATTTCGTCAAAGTTTGGTATTTTGGGATAAAATACGGCCCGAGCTAAAATACCTGATATTTATGGACTCGTACCATACAAGGTATCACATGACCATGATAGCAAGGTGTATAAGGTGTGTTAAAAGTGAGTAGTATTATAAGTAATTTGAGATAATTCTTAATTATGTAGGTAATTAATTAATTATTGAATTAGTGGAGGATTAATAAGTTGATTGAGGAAAAGGGGTGGAAATTTAGATAAGTTCAAGTGTTGTAACGTGGCAGCAACTGAATCAAGGAATTGTGACTCAAAAATAACTATGTTATGTTTCAATTTTTAAGAAAGTGAGTCATTTACATTTAGTAATGGATATACACATATAAAATGAGTCATATCATATCTAGTTACCAAACAAAAAAAAACATGAGCCATATCCATTCTTAAGATACATAACTCACAATTCCATTATTATATACATTCAAACATAAATATTTGTATGTTACAAATATAGGAGACAACCGTAAGTCACATATGTAAGATAAAACCTTCAACAATTCAAATCAAAGTGAGATTTTGCAATCATAATGGAGTATGGTGTAATATTTCTCAAGAATATCATACGGACTTTTCTCTACTTCGATCCACCATTACGTGTTATCGCCATTGACGTGTGTTAGAAGGATTATCAAGAGAATCGGTTCAGGTATGTTAAGGCTAAGTTTTTCCTTCATTTTGGCATGATCTCGTAATTACACGAGTTTGATAACGAGGCATAAGAAAAAATTAATATCCCAGAATTTATGTATATTTTCCTAGTCTTGTAAGTTACAATATTCTCCTTATCGGGACTTCATATATTAAGTATTTCATTTTTCCAGTAAATAGAGCAGAAAGACTATATACACAATATTACAGTATTTTCATTACCATCGAGCTATAATCGATGGGCAGGCCCCTATTGGGCAACCTCTGATCAGATGGTAAGTTATATACTGAGTCTATTATGGCCAAGCGCCTATGAGCGAGCCCAGTTGATCGAGATACAAAGCCTAGTATGGCCGAGCGCCTATGAGCGAGCCTGCTATGGCAGAGTAGTTATATATATATATATACCAAGCCTTATAGGGCCGGACAACTATTTTACTTACTATATTGAGAGAATAGAGCCAGTATCAGCAGGTGAGCATATCTTTAGATTATCTTCGACCCCCAGTCGCTTTCAGTTATTATATTATCATTTCAGTTTCAACTTTCAGTATATTTCCTTACATACTCAGTACATTATTTTGTACTGACGTCCCTTTTTCTGGAGGCGCTGCATTTTATACGTGCAGGTTCAGACAGACAGACGGGTAAATCTCCTCATTAAGTGTTGCCCGAGTTCAGCTTGATCGATAAACTCCATGACTTTCGGAGTTGCAGGGTCTAGAGATTTATATACATCTTGTGTATATATGTATATATGTTATGAGTAGGTCGGGGAGCTATTCCGATCACAGTATATCTACCAGTAGAGGCTTGTAGACATATCCTGTCAGTTAGTGTAGCATGTTGGGCTTGTAAGCCTTGTATATTTGGTTGATTTATCAGCTGTAGTAATTATGACGGCCTTGTCGACCCAACTTTATATTGATATTTTAATCAGCATTCGCAGTTGTCTTGCAATGTGGCCCATGACCAATGTATGCCATCATATGTTCAGAGTGCCTTAGTAACAAGTTGGTACGCAAGGATAGGTGAGGCATCGGGTGCCAGTCTCGCCCCCAGGTTCAGGGCGTGACACAACTATTACTTGCTCTTGTTGCTTATTCCTTGATCAATAGTTGCATACCTGCTATATGCTTTCACCTGTGCTAGTTCGATATTTTTACTATTTCATGCCTTTACTTGCATTTCTTGTCCTTACCTTAACTGTTGTAATTTATTATACTGTGTCCAATTGTGTGAGTCCTTTAGCTATTCTTATATTAATGAATTTTTGAGTTTTCTGAGGACGAGGTATTGGTTGTTCTTTGTTGTACTAGTAGATCCTTGGTGCTTTGTGCGGTTTGATACCTTTTGTGTTGGGATTACGTTATTGTTTGTGTTGAGTTGTTCATGTTAATGAGTTAGTATTGGGACCGGGTTACTTGCCGCAACACTATTGAAATGAATTGAATAATAAAATTGGGTTGCACACCACAACATATTTTGATATGATATGATATTGGGATCGAGTTGCACACTGCAAGAGATATTGTAATATTATTGGGATCCGGTTGCATGCCGCAACTGAGTATGATATGTTATAGTGTTTTTAGCCGTAATGTTGTTGTGATATGAGAATTTTGAGATGGTGTTATTCTTGGGCCCTCTGTTAGTTGACCTTCATGTCTCGTTCCTTTAAATTTACTTGCTTTCTCTATATTTTTTTGTCTTTTATTATTATTCGTACATGTTTAAAGTGAGTGTATTGTCAAAGCCTCGTCATGTTCGTCGAGATTAGGTTCGACACTTACAGGGTACATTAGGTCGGTTGTACTCATGTTACACTTCTGCACTTCTTATGCAGATCCCAATGTTGGTCTTGACGGTGCGTAGAGGAGTTTGCTCGGATCCAACTTGCTCAGGAGATTTAAGGTAGAGGTGCACGTCATTTGTAGTCCTTGAAGTCCCCTTCTATTCTGCCTATACAATTTATTTTATTTCAAGCAGATGTAATTCATTCAGACCACATTTGTAGTATCCTAGTTGCTCATGTACTTGTGCCCCCAAATTTTTGGGATTAGTATAGACCGTGTTTTTGTGGATTAATCATATGTATTTTAGATTTTACCAATCATTTATTATTATTATTATTATTATTATTATTATTATTATTATTATTATTCTTGTTTTTGTTGTTGTTGTTGTTGTTTTTGTTGTCGTTGTTGTTGTTATAGTATTATTATTATTATTATTCTATTTTAATTTATTGCAACTGGTTAATTCTATGGTTGACATCGGCTTGCCTAACAAGTGGATGTTAGGCACCATCATGGACACGTGGTTGGGATTCCGGATCAAAACATCAAATGTAAGACAAATGGCAAATTTACGGATATATTTGGACCTATTCCCTTTTCTTTATATCTTAACTTTATACTTATATTACTTGATCCAACTACTATTTAGATATTATTATTAATCTTCAATACTAAAAAAATCTACCAATATATTCTTTCTTATAGTATTATTATTAATCTTTTATATAAGTTTTTTAAGAAAAATATTTTTTTATAACTTTGGTGTCTGGTCCAGCTTGCACGTACCTTGACTAATATCACGGGATACATGCTACCTTCTACCAGCAATAGGTATCAGGTAACTCTATCCACCAAGATTTGGATAAATGAAAAGAAATAACTGAGTGTTTTGTGTCAACTGAGATTTGAACTTGAAACCTCATTGTTCTTAAACCCACTTTATTAACCACTAGGTCACTCTCACGAAAAATATTTTTATCCACCAATTAAACATAAAAACATTTTTCATAGAAATTGACTTCATCATAGCAAAATGCTTTCTATGAACATATATATATATAGTTCTACTTAAAGCAGTGGATTTGCGGAATCTGTGAGCCTGTGATTCGATTAACCAATGACTCTAGGAGTTGCTGAGGGAAGTACTGACTAATACCTTTTCCTTGTACAACAATGTGCAAGAGCCTACAGCATAACATGCCTTCTCGTCCAAACTCCACATGGGGATCGACTGGTTATTTCCTCCGTGGAGGTTATTTGTTTTATATTTTTTCTATTTAGTTATTTTGTCTCGATCTCAGTTCGCCCTCCGTGAACATGTCGTGATGCATCTAGTCCCTATAACTAGGTAAGCCTAACAATGCGGAAAAACAACATAACTTGCGGAATAATTAAGTAAAAACTGAACAAATCTAAAAGAAAGACTGTATATCAATGCCGCTCAGCATATACAACTCAAAAATAATGCAGAAGTCTACAATATCACCCCAAAACCCGAAAACTCACGGGAAACACAGGCTAAAAGAAATGTAATACACGGCTCTAACTCCAGAATGTCTAAACAACTGTAAGGAAGGAAAAACATTCCACTAAAGCTAGAATAAGATAGAGACTCCTGGTTTGCGGACGCGGCAGATGTACCTCGAAGTCTCTGCTAGGTCTCTCAACCTCGGTGATAGTGCGCCTGGGTGGAGGTACCTGGATCTGCACATGAAAAACATGCGCAGAAAGGGCATGAGTACACCACAACGATACTCAGTAAGTGCCAAGACTAACCTCGGTCGGGTAGTGGCGAGGAAGGTCAGGGCCCTACTGAGGTTAATCAATATAATAGGAATTTACAGTCTGAAAACAGGCAGTAATAATAAGTACAACAATGAAATAAGACCGGTCGAACCAGGTAATAAAAAACACAAAGAACACGGAACATGTACGACTCAATAACAATGGTAACAATGAGGATCTCCCAGGATACCGTCTTGTAGTCCTTTTCTCAACTGTCTAGTGGATCTCCCGGGATACCGTCCTGTTGTCCATCATATGTATATCCGAAGGATCTCCCAGGATACCGTCCCGTAGTCCATCATGTGTGCAGGGGGATCTATAGGGAATCAAACCCGCAGTCCCAAAGTAAATATGCAGGGAGATCTCCCGAGATACCGTCCCGTAGTCCCAAAGTAAATATGCAGGGGGATCTCCCGGAATACCGTCCCGTAGTCCCAAAGTAAATATGCAGGGGGATCTCCCGGGATATTGTCCCGTAATCCCAAAGTAAATATGCAAGGGGATGTCCCGAGATACTATCCCGTAGTCCCAAAGTAAATATGCAGGGGGATCTCCCGGGATACCGTCCCGTAGTCCCAAAGTAAATACGCAGCCACAACAAGAAGACATTCAGAAATAGAGTCCAAAAATACAAGGCAACAAGTTGTTCTAGCCTAACATGCTTCATGTAGTACAATTAAAGCAACTTAAGCAAATAGGCAATTCAAGTCAACTACGCATGCTTTTCTAAACTAACATAGGCTATAATTGCAAGTAGAACAAAGCAGGTAAGAAAGAAACTCAGTCTAAATATTTAAAGTAAAACCGAATTTTCAACAATTAGCACAAGTACACGCTCGTCACCTCACGTACAAGGCATTCAATTACCAAATATCACATCCTAAGGGGAAATGCCCCCCACACAAGGTTAGACAAGCCACTTACCTCAAACCGGCTCAAAATCAACTCGAAACCACACTTTTGCCACGAGTATCCGACTCCAAATGGCCCAAATTTAGTCAAATTAATAACATATCATGAATAACATCTCAAGCAACTGATTCTACTATTTAATTCAAAGCTAACGCGCGAAATTTGGTAAAATGACCGAAACGTCCCTCCAGCCCACGTCTCGGAATCGGTTAAAAGTTATATTTTTCGGACACCCATTCCGATACGAGTTCAACCATGCAAAAATTATCGAATTCCGACATCGGATTGGCTTTCAAATCTTAAATTTTTATTTTTTGGAAGATTTGTTAAAAAAAAAATAGATTTTTCTTCAATAAATTCATGGATTCATGATGTATATGAGTATGGAATCGCCAAGAACCGTGCTCCCAAAATCCAAAACGAAATGAAGGAAATGAGAATTTTTGGTCCTTAAGTTTCTGCCAAGCCGTCACTAAAAGTCCAATTTCGTCGCTAAAAGTCGTCGCTAAAAGTCCACTAGAAACAGCTTTACCAGCCCCTGTTTAGTCGATCATAACTTTCAGTACACCGGTACAAATGATTAATGGTTATAACTTTATGAAAACTAGATTTCAAGGGCTACAACTTTCCTGTTTGCCAAATTTTTATCTTTCTTATATATTTCTAGATTTAAGCTTCCAAAGAAGACTCCTCGCGTCAGAAATTTCTGGGGATAATGCAAAAACAACTTTACCAGTCTTTATTCAATCGATCATAACTTTATGCACAAAACTCCAAATGACAAATGGTTTAATGTTCTGGAAACTATACCTCACGATGTACAACTTTCGTGTTTTTTAATTTTCAGATTACCTATAGATTCCTATATATATGCTTCCAAATTTAGCTCTTTGACGCACAGTTTGCTCTCCAAAAAAAAATGCAGCAGAAATTTCTTCAATTTTCCTTCTTTTTTCTTGTCCGAAATTCATTCCGTTAACCATCCGAAATCCACCCGAGATCCTCGGGACCTTAACCAATTATACCAACATGTTCCAAAACATGATACGAACTCGCTCGGGGCCTCAAATCACATCAAACAACGTCAAAATCATGAATCGCACTCCAATTCAAGCTTTATGAACTTTGAAATTTCAAACTTCTACATCCGATGCCGAAACCTATCAAATCACGTCCGATTGACCCCAAATTTTGCACACAAGTCATATTCGACATTACGGACCAGATCCAAATTTCGGAATTGGAATCCGACCCCGATATCAAAAAGTCAAACTCTCGGTCAAACTTCTCAAAAACCTTCAAATTTCTATCTTTAGCCAAATGACTTCAAAATGACCCCCGGACATCCGAATTCACTTTCGATCGCGCTCCCAACTCCAGAATCACCATACGAAATTATTCCCAGACTCGGAACCCCAAAAGGACATCAATATCATTGAAATACGCTTCAAGCCAAACTTAGCAAATTTCTTCAAAATGCTGACTTCGACAATATACACCAAAACGCTCTCGGGTTATCCAAATCCCGATCCGGACATAAGACCAAGTCCGAAATCACCATACGAACCTGCTGGAACTTTCGAATCCTGATTCCGAGGTCGTTTACTCAAATTTCCAGTCTTACTCAATTTCTTCAACTTAAGGCTTCTGAAATGAGAATTTTCCTTTCAATTTAACTCCGGACCTCCTGAATTTCAACTCTGACCATACACACAAGTCACAATACCTGAAATGAAGATGTTCATGACTCCCAACTGCTGAACGATGCGCTGGATCTCAAAACGACTGGTCGGGTCATTACATTCTCTCCCACTTAAACCGACGTTCGTCCTCGAACGTGCTAAAAACTACTCTGGAGATTTCTTCTTTATTCATATAATAAGCTCAGAATTCATTCAAATACCTGAAATTTCTCTAGCGAGGCCTAGTTTCAATATATATAAGCACTGCATCACTAGCACACGATATATCCGATCATAACTGCATACCCTTGCCGAATCGACACCATGCACCGCACAACTCATCATCTGACCATAATGACCTCACAAATTACCGAATATCGATCACAAGACGCTGAGTGCATAATATCATCCTGGGGAGACTGATAAAGCCGTAGGCTATAAAACTCCAGCACAGTTGAGGTGCGATATATATATATATATACACACACTCTGGATCTCAAGAGCTATCCTGCTCATATAACATCCCTACTACGCGGGACCTCAACACATAAGGAATCCTCAAGCCGTTTTCACAACTCGCACGGCACAATCACCATAACACATAAGTTCGACGAAGATGGAACAACACCCGCTGTTCTAATATCTTTCCATGAAAAGAGCTCTACTGAAAGGAACATGCCTGGCTCGCACGGAGCCATAATCATAAACAAATCCATCCACAAACATCGAGCCAGCTTGCTCGCACCAAACTTAGCTATTTAGCTTTTATCTGGGTCCACATTAACCCTACCTTTTCTCATAATACACGAGAACAACCGTCATCACCGGGACTAACACCACAAAATCCATAATCAACTGAACCGAACGCCCTCCAGGCATAAATTCTCAATTAGGCAATATTGCACTTCTTCATACTCGGTCCAAATCTGAATTCCATCAAGTGACTACATGTCACACTTTATACAATCTTTTCGCGGTCTTGCTTCCACGACCTCCCACACAAGGCAACCAGTCTGCACATCCATGACACCGACCATGCTAAGGTCGCAAAGCACATCAATAACCCATGACTAGGGTATAAAGCCTCTTCCATCGAATATCGATCTCAGGCGACATTGAAGATAATACCAGCTTATATTGAACTTTCGAATCACTCTGTCTTGCTCTTCCGAGCTCATGACATCCTTATAAACATCGGACCTGAATCTCGATTCTTACTCCCAGTTACATACTGCTTCCAGCACTTAATATACCAATATGAGGTAGCGCAAGAATCCCATAATAGCTTTCGAACCACCAATAGGGTGAACACTTCATCGTATAGAAAATTTTACTTGAATCAATTCAAGAGTACCACCTCAACTCACGACTGAATTCCCACATAAAACCCATTACGACGGTCGACAAGCCCCGCACACACCGGCATAGACCACATGCATAACTAAATCACATCAAAGGAACCAATCACTACCGCAAATGTGCCCTTTCAACCATGGCTAAATAACCCATACTCTTTTAATCACCATTAATTTCCTCAGTAATAATAACAACTTCCTTCAACCCATAGCAAACTCAACCATCAGTCATCCCGAGTGACCTTGATTCACGAGACTACGCTTCCCAAATCTCGCAACCCGTCTCATACCCTTATGATACTTCCTTTCTTCAATCCGAAGTTTATTCCTCTCACTCCTCCAATATTATCATACCTGCTGAAACATATCATAGAACATTCCAACCATCCTCCCCTTTCTCAGAAATTATTCTGCAAAGCCTCGATTCTCGACCATGTTGTTGCCTGAAATCTCTAATCGCCGCATTCTTCAACTTTTGAAATCATTGGGACCTCTATTGAGAGTTACCCACTCTGACTGGCCCCGAATACAATCACTCCAAGGCCCTCCTGGCACAGGAACACCTTTTTCAATGAAACACGTGACTGAGTCACTATCCCTACAACTCGCCCATGCCTTAAGCAAAATTTGAATATTCCAAAGCCTAACCCTGACCTGACAGGACCAACTTTTGCACAAATCCATCAAATCCTACGCACAATTACCATTTTACTCCTCCTTCCTTAGCTGAAATCACTTGCCTATATGCCGACAATTCGCAACCCTATGAGAAGACAACCCTACAGCCCTACTGCAGATGGTAGGACTCCCCCACTTAGCCCGAAGCCACTCCTAGAACCACCCTAGACCCTGCTGATATCCTTCCTCCTTTGATAACACGATCTTGCTTAGCCAAACCATCCCAATCTTCCAAATTCCCTTGCTAGCAATCCCCAGATACCCGAATTCCCTAGCATTATTTACACATTCTATCTCCTACCAACTAGCCATTAGGACCCCTCACAGAACCTGCCAACCCCGCCATTGCTAACCTATCCCAAGAAGACAACCCACTTGAAGAAATCACCTGCTGACACCTCCTAGCAACGCTGAAATGCATGCTCTTTGCGACCTCAATACCCCATCCTACGCTCTACTTCATTCCAGGATCATTCCTTGCCAACCGCATTCCTCAATACTTCCTCTCAATACTGTGACCCCACGAAACCGAAGAAACCATAACACCGACAAACCTAACACATTCCATTCAATCAATAACAACGACTACACGTCACAGGTGCGTACCCCATCTCGATTGAAGACACAAAGTCTTACTACTTTATCAACTTCAACTAAACCATCCAGAATTCAAATGCCTTTCCTCTGCCGGAACAAAAGCACTAAAATCTAGAAATCATACTCTGAGAAGATCTCTCTTCAACCATTCATCTTCCTCAATACACGGGCAAACGTTCTATTACCATATCGACACCAGACAATGATCAATTTCAACCATCATCACTACCTGAGCACAGCCTTAAGGCTTCTAGAAACACAGCTACTAAGCTGAAACGACATATTACCCTTTCACAAGGCCATAACAACAACCACGACCATCCACACATAGAAGCATCTCGAATTTCATTTGTAGCACCATTCCCAGTCCTCAAATTCCTGATCCATAGCAAGCGCTTCGCGACGCGTAAGATTGAGTAGGAATAAACATAGGCATAAGCCTCAAATGAATCAACTCGCACGATGAAGAATCAAGAAGGAAAATACTCCTAATAGCCCTGTAGCCTCTCGAAGATAAGTACAGACGTCTCCGTACCGATCCGCAAGACTCTACTAGACTTGCTCATGACTCGTGAGACCTATGGGAACCTAGAGCTCTGATACCAACTTGTCACGACCCCAGTTCGCCCTCCGTGAACATGTCGTGATGGCACCTAGTCCCTATAACTAGGTAAGCCTAACAATGCGGAAAAACAACATAACTTGCAGAACAATTAAGTAAAAACTGAACAAATCTAAAAGAAAGATTGTATATCAATGTCGCTCGGCATATACAACTCAAAAATAATGCAGAACTCTACAATATCACCCCAAAACCAGGAAACTCACGGGAAACACAGGCTAACAGAAATGTAATACACAGCTCTAACTCCAGAATGTCTAAACAACTGTAAGGAAGGAAAAACTTCCACTAAAGCTGGAAAAAGATAGAGACTCCTGGTCTACGGACGCGGAAGATGTACCTCGAAGTCTCTGCTAGGTCTCTCAACCTCGGGGATAGTGCGCCCGGGTGGAGGTACCTGGATCTGCACATGAAAAACATGCGCAAAAGGTGCATGAGTACACCACAGCGGTACTCATTAAGTTCCAAGCCTAACATCGGTTGGGTAGTGACGAGGAAGGTCAGGGCCCTACTGAGGTTAATCAATTTAATAGGAATTTACAGTATGAAAACAGGCAGTAATAATGAGTACAGCAGTGAAATAAGACCGTTCGAACCAGGCAATAAAAAACACAAAGAACAGAGTAAACACGGAACATGTACAACTCAATAACAATGGTTACAATGAGGATCTCCCAGGATACCGTTCTGTAGTCCTTTTCTCAACTGTCTAGTAGATCTCCCGGGATACCGTCCCGTAGTCCATCATATGTATATCCGAAGGATCTCCCGGGATACCGTCCCGTAGTCCATCATATGTGTAGGGGGATCTATCGGGAATCGAACCCGCAGTTCCAAAGTAAATATGCAAGGGGATCTCCCGGGATACCGTCCCGTAGTATGTAGGGGGATCTCCCAGGATACCGCCCCGTAGTCCTAAAGTAAATATGCAGGGGGATCTCTCGGGATACCGTCTCGTAGTCCCAAAGTAAATATGCAGGGGGATCTCCCGGGATACCGTCCCGTAGTCCCAAAGTAAATACGCAGCCACAACAAGAAGACATTCAGAAATAGAGTGCAAAAATACAAGGCAACAAGTAGTTCTAGCCTAACATGCTTCACGTAGTAAAATTAAAGCAACTTAAGCAAATAGGAAATTCAAGTCAACTAGGCATGCTTTTCTAAACTAGCATAAGTTATAATTGCAAGTAGAATAAAGTAGGTAAGAAAGAACTCAGTCTAAATATTTAAAGTAAAACCGAATTTTCAACAATTAGCACAAGTACACGCTCGTCACCTCNACCCCTCCGGCCCATGTCTCGGAATCGGGTAAAAGTTATATTTTTCGGACATCCATTCCGGTACGAGTTCAACCATGCAAAAATTGAATTCCGACATCAGATTGGCTTTCAAATCTTAAATTTTTATTTTTTGGAAGATTTGCTAAAAAAAACAGATTTTTCTTCAATAAATTCATGGATTCATGATGTAGATGTGTATGAAATCACGAAATATAATCAATATAGGATAAGGAACACTTACCCCAATATTTTCCTGTGAAAATCCCCCAAGAACCGTGCTCCCAAAATCCAAAACGAAATGAAGGAAATGAGCATTTTTGGTCCTTAAGTTTCTGCCAAGCCGTCACTAAAAGTCAAGTTTCGTCGCTAAAAGTAGTCACTAAAAGTCCGCTAGAAACAGCTTTACCAGCCCCTGTTTAATCGATCATACCTTTCAGTACACATGTCTAAATGATGAATGGTTTAACTTGCGGCAAACTAGATTTCAAGGAATACAACTTGATTGTTTGCCAAATGTTTATGTTTCTTATAGATTTCGAGATATAAGCTTCTAAAGTAGGCTCCTCGCATCAGAAATTTCTGGGCAAAATGTAAAAACAGCTTTACCAGCCTTGATTAAATCAATCATAACTTTATGCTCAAAATTCCAAATGACAAATGGTTTAATGTTCTGGAAACTATACCTCACGATCTACAACTTTTGTGTTTTGTAAATTTTCATATTACTTATAGATTCTTATATATACGCTTCCAAATTTAGCTCTTTGACGCACAGTTTGCAGTCCAAAAAAAAATGCAGCAGAAATTTCTGCAATTTTCCTTCTTTTTCTTGTCCAAAATTCATTCCGTTAACAATACGAAATCCATCCAAGGCCCTCGGGACCTTAAACAATTATACCAACATATCCCAAAATATGATACGAACTCGCTCGGGGCCTCAAATCATATCAAACAACGTCGAAACCATGAATCACACTCAAATTCAAGCTTTATGAACTTTGAAATTTCAAACTTCTACATCCGATGCCGAAACCTATCTAATCACATCCGATTGACTCCAAATTTTTGCACACAAGTCATACTCGATATTACGGACCTTCTCCAACTTTCGGAATTGGAATCCGACCCCAATATCAAAAAGTCAAACTCTCGGCCAAACTTCTCAAAAACCTTCAAATTTCTATCTTTAACCAAATGACTTCAAAATGACCCCCGGATATCCGAGTTCACTTCCGATCGTGCTCCCAGCTCCAGAATCACCATACGATGCTATTCCCAAACTTGGAATACCAAAAGGACATCAATATCATTGAAATGTGCTTCAAGCCAAACTTAGAAAATTTCTTCAAAATGTTGACTTCCACAATATACACCAAATCGCTCTCGGGTTATCCAAATCCCGATCCGTACATATGCCCAAGTCCGAAATCACCATACGAACCTGCTGGAACCTTCGGATCATGATTCCGAGGTTATTTACCCAAAATTCCAGTTTTACTCAATTTCTTCAAATTAAGGCTTCTGAAATGAGAATTTTCCTTTCAATTTAACTCCGAACCTCCTGAATTTCAACTCTGACCATACACACAAGTCACAATACCCGAAATGAAGTTGTTCATGACTCTGAACTGCTGAACAACATGCTAGATCTCAAAACGACCGGTTGGGTCGTTACATATTTATAACATACTATACTGAAAATGTTTTGTGTTTAAATTATTTCCTTTCTATAAAAACCATTCTCAAAGGAATCATCTCTGCAGTTTGTTTTAGTGAATTTGAAGAAGGTGAATGGTTGACATACTTGCCTAATTGTGCTCTAATACCTTCTATGTTTCATGCATAGGCACTTGGTTTCAAACTCATTCCAGCTACCTATTAAGCAGATCAAATTTATATAGTTTCAAAATACTTTCAAAATGTGACAAGGGAATTTTATTTCTTTTCAAACAATATTGGAGCCTCTAAAGAAGGGAAGATTTCCATCATGAAAGATCATCACAACTACCATGACAACATGTCACAAGTAGTAAACAATCCTTCTCTAAGGAGTGGCGGGTTGATAAGTCGTGCGAGTATGTTTTGATTATTTGTCAAAATTCATGGAAGAACCAGATAGGAACCAGGTATAATCAGTTCTCTTATGGTCATTACAACATACTTTGTTGTCTAGTTTAATTCTCAAGGAAACTAGATAAGGGAACAACAAAGAGAACAAATAGGACCAAGTCCTCAAGTCATTGCGCAAGTCAACTCTACAACTGTTAAAACTGTTGCACGGTACTTGCAACTGTACAGCAACACAACTGCAATTTGCTAGAAATCAGAAATGCCCTTATAGCCACCCTTATGATCTCACTTATATAAACAACATGATCCAAGGTTTTGAACTAACACTTGCAAATATGAAAATATATATTCTCTCAAGTGTGCAGCCGCCTCTCTTTTCTCATGTGCATTGAAGAAAAAAGCTGCTATAAAACAACGGACCAGATCCCAGCATTGATTGTGTCTTGTGTCTTGTGTCCTTTATTTTGTTGTGTCTTTGTCTTTTGTTATTTACTTGTATTCCTACACAACTTTTTGAAAGCATTTAGTCAGACAACATTGCTTTTGGTTTGTTGACTAGAGTTAGTCAAGAGAGTGACTTTGTAATAGAGTTATTACAAAGAGCTTACAATAGAGTTATTGTAAGAGGTGAGGGATTAAGAGTTTAATTCCTAGATTACAATAGGTTATAATCTAAAGTTTGTTCAGTTAGTGAAGTTCAAATCCTACTAAGGTAGGTCATGGTTTTTAATCCCGTGAGTTGGGAGTTTTTCACGTAAATATTGTGTATTCTTTATTTACTGCTGTTTACTGTAGGAACTGGTAGAGAACTTGGTAATCTATACTATTTGGTGGACCCTTAGTTATTATCCATTGTTATCAGAGCAGGTTCTTTCTAAAAGGTTAACACCTAGAAAGGATCTTCATGGTTGCTCCACCAAACTTCGAGGAAGAACAATCAACCTATAGATCATCAAGATTCAACGATCAATACTATGGTTGGTGGAAAACAAGAATGTATGACTTCATCATGGCTGAGGACCCAGAGTTGTAGGATGTGATCTGTGATAGTCCTTTTGTTCCCATGAAAATTGTTGGTGAGGGAACAATTACGGTCCCAAAAATAAGAAAAGAGTACAATGATGCTAATAGAAAGACTATTGAGAAGAACTTCAGGGCAAAGAAGATTCTTGTTTGTGGAATTGGACCAGATGAATACAATCGCATCTCAGCTTGTCAGTCTGCTAAGGAGATCTGAGAAGCTCTTCCCATGAGGGAACTACTCAAGTTAAGCAGTCCAAAATTGATATGCTTACTACTGAGTATGAGCTTTTCGAGATGAGGGAGGATGAGTCTATTCAGGATATGCATACATGTTTCATCTCCATTATCAATGAGCTTCACTCCCTTGGAAAAGTCATCCCAAGAAACAAGTTGGTCCAAAAAATACTTAGTGTTTTACCAGGTTCCTGGGAAAGTAAAGTGAACGATATCACTGAAGCCTATCTGTAAAAGTTGACCATTGATGAACTTATTGGAAATCTGAAAACCTATGAGATGAAAAAAAAAAGAAGAAAGATCTTGAAAGAAGAGAGCCCAAAATAGGAGAAGAGCCTGGTTCTCAAGGCTGACAACAGTGACTCAAGTGTTGATGAGACAGACATGCCCTATCTTACTTGAAGATTCCAGAAAATGGTTCAAAGAAATAGAGGAATTCATAAGAGAGGAAGTTCTAGCTGAAACACCAAAGGAAATGACTATTGTCATAAATGTGTAAAGCCATGACATTTTATCAAATAGTGTCCTCTTCACAAGAAGGACCATAGACAAAGTGGTCAAGAGGTACATGGTCCCCGACGAGAGGTTCAAATGAAGATATGCCACTGACAACGTTGTGAAGCAAGATCTAGCTGCTTGGGAAGATTCCTCTAGTGAATTTGAAGGTAAGGATGACCAAGGAGACACCTCCATGATGGCTATTGAAAGTGTATTTACAGAGTATGATTCTATATTATGCGCCCATGGTCAAATCTTATGATGATGAGGACAATGATGATGAGGTAAATTTTCTTGACGTTCAAAAAAACTTGAAAACTTACTCTAAAAAGAAATAGATATCTGTAGCAAATATTTTAATTGATGCTTATCAAAACCTCATTAATGATAAATATGTTTCAACCAAGGAAATTAAAGAGGTAGAAGAAGAGAGAGATGATTTGGTGTTTATAACTGTAGATCTAAAGGAACAAGTGAAGGAAATAATGAGAGAAAATACCTTATTAAAAAATCAAATGGAAAAATTGATGAAAAATCCTAAGGGAAAGGAAGTGGCCAGTGAGGCACAACTTAAGCTTGAAGGTGAGCTCAAAAATGTCAAATCAAGCCTTGTTGCTGAACTTAAAAGAATGACAATTTCAGGAGGACTTAAGCAGGATTAAAAATTATCTAGATAAGTCACTTAAATAGACTTGGTCCTTTGATGTAATTACATCCATGTATAAGAGTAACACTGGAAACATGTAAGGAATCGGGTTTCATAAGGCTAAATATCCTTATAATTCACATAGTAAGTATGTAACTGTGAATGATAATTGGCTTTGTACTCGTTGTGGTCAAACTGGTCATTACAAGGACTCTTGCAAAGCCAAAATTCAATTTTAATAGAAAAACAAAGTTTTTGTTGAAAAGAAACCTACTACTAAGGAACCTGATTCTCTGAAAAGGAAATATATGATGCCTGCATGGACAAAAAAAAGTTTGATCCACCCATTCTATCAGTACAAGAGACCCAAACTAGTTTGGGTTCCTAAATCTAATAATTGATTTTCTTGTGCAGGATAGAATGAGGGGAAGTAGTCAAAAATAGAACATAGATGGTGGTTGCTCTAAACACATGACTGGAAGAATGGATGATTTTCCCTCACTCAAGGCCTTCTAGGGTGGGATTGTGTCGTTTGGAAATAGCAAGAAGGGCTATATTCTTGGCGTTGGAATGATTGGCAAGACACTCTCCCACTCAATTGAAAATGTGTGTTATGTGAATGGCTTGAAATACAGCTTATTAAGTGTATCCCAAATCTATGACAAAGGGAACAAAGGGGAGTTCTTATCAAAATCATGTATTGTCACCAATCTCATAACTGGTGCAGTGGTTCTATTTGCAAAAAGTTCAACAACATCTATGTTACAGATTTAAACTATGTGAACGGTGGTGATCTTACATGTCTAAGTTCTATTGATGATGATGTTGAGCTATGGAACAGACGACTACGGCATGCAAGCTTTTCTTTGCTGAATAAGCTGATCAAGAAGGACCTAGTTTGTGGGTTGACTAAGTCAAAGTTCAAGAACCGAAAAGTATGTGGTGCGTGTGTAAAAGGGAAGCAAGTCATATCCTCTTTTAAACCAAATTAAAAAGCGAGCACATAAAGGCCAGTGGTTCTTCTTCATATAGATCCTTGTGGACCTATGAGGATAGTTAGCAGAGGAGAAAATAAGTACATCTTTGTGATTGTTGATGACTATTCCAGATTTACATAGACTTTTTCTTTGAGTACCAAGGATTATTTCTAGTATTTGTTGCCTTCGTGAAGCAGATTCACGTGAAGGTGGATTATAATGTTGTGAGTATCAAATCAGATCATGGCACCGAGTTTGACAATACCAAGTTTGATGAATTTTGTGCTGAAAATGATAAAGTCATAATTATCTTGCTCCTAGAACACCTCAACAAAATGGTATTGTGGAGAGGAAAAATAGGACTCTTGAGGATATGGCTAGAACAATGTTGATTGATAATGGTGTGTCAAAGAGTTATTGGGTTAAATCGGTTAACACTACATATTATTTGATTAACAGGTTCATGATCAGGTCCCTACTTGACAAGACTCCCTATGAACTGCTTAATGGGAGTAAACCAAAGCTGGCTTACCTAAGGGAATTTGGATGCAAATGTTTTGTTCTCAACAATGGTAAGGAAGCATTATGAAAATTTGATGCAAAAATTGATGAGGGACTTTTTCTTGGTTACTCTCCTCAAAGCAAGGCATACAAAGTCCAAAACAAAAGGACTCAATGTGTAGAGGAAAGTGTGCATGTGATCTTTGATGAATCTCACCACTCAAGTGGGAAGGATTCACATGATAAGGATGATAAAGATGGAGATTTCTCAAAGTTCCCCGGAGAAGCCATAGGTATGGAAAATCAGAAGACTAATCTAATGAGTCAAGTCAAGGAGAATGATGAAGAAGATGCAGCGGAACCTCTAGCCGAAACAGAGGAACCTGGTCACTCTATCACCACAACTGAAACTGAGCATATAGTTGTGGATATTCTATTAGTTACTCCTGATGTAGGACAAAGAAGTGGCATTCATACTTCTATTGATGCCAATGATGGTCAAATACGGAGGGACCTGGTCCCTCGCATTCTGAAGTTCAAGTATCTAACTGAAAGCACAGGATTTCACATCCTCTTCAAAATGTGATCAGTCCCTTGGACTGTGGTATTCAAATTAGATCTAAGGTAAGAAATAGATTTGCCTTATTAGCCTTCTTGTCTTAAATTAAGCGTATAAATATCAAGGAAGCATTGGAAGATACTGAACTGGATTGTTGCTATTCAAGAAGAGCTTCATCGGTTCCAGAGAAACAAAGTATGGCACATATTCCCCGGCCCTCAGATAGAACAATGATTGGAACCATGTGGGGGTTCAAAAACAAACTTGATGAGTTTGGCAATATAACATGAAACAAACCTAGGTTGGTGGTCCAAGGTTACAATCAAGAATAAGGGATTGACTATGATGAAATTTTTTCTCCTGTTGCTCGAAGGGAAGCCATCAAAATCCTCATAGTTTTTGCATCTCATATGGAATTTAAATTGTTCCAAATGGATGTTAAAAGGGCATTTCTGAATGGATATTTAAAGGAGAAAGTTTTTCTCATGCAACCACCTGGCTTTGAATATCATAAATATCCTAAACGTGTCATCAATCTTGACAAAGCTTTATATGGATTGAAGTAGGTCCTCGTGCATGGTATGAGAGATTGTCCAAGTTCCTTCTTGAGAATGGCTTCAGCAGAGGGAAAATTGAAAATACTCTATTTTTGAATAAAAGAGAGAAATTTATTGATTATGCAAGTCTATGTTTATGATATCATATTTGGTGCAACAAATATTTCTCTTTGTGAGGAGTTTTCAAAACTCATGGGAAGTGAATTTGAGATGAGCATGATGGGGGAGCTGAACATCTTTCTTGGATTACAAGTAAAGCAAACCTTAAAAGGTACTATGATAAGTCAACAAACGTACATCAAGGAACTGTTCAAAGGACTTGAGATGGAAAGCTCAAATACCATTGATACTCTCATTGTTACTGCTACTCGCCTGGACATGGACGAACCTGGTTCTCCTGTCCATAAAACTATGTATAGGGGTATCGTTGGATCTTTTCTGTACCTAACAGCTAGAAGACCTGATATTGTGTTTAGTGTTAGGTTGTGTGCTAGATTTCAATAAAGTCCAAGAGAATCTCATTTGAAGATTGCCAAGAGAATCCTGAGGTATCTCAAGGGAACAAAGGACTTGGTCCTCTTCTATCCCTCATGTGCTAATTTTGATCTAGTTGGATATGTTGATGCTGATTACGCTGGATACTTGGTGGATAGAAAGAGTGCATATGGAATGGAACATTTTATGGAATCATGCTTGATCTCATGGGGCACAAATAAAAGAAACTTTTTGTCTCTTTCTACAATTGAAACTGAGTATGTAGCTGATGCCTCGTGTTATGCTCAACTACTATGGATCAAGCAACATCTAGAAGATTTTGGTGTGTTTATAAACTGTGTGCCATTGTTGTGTGATAACACAAGTGCTCTAAATATTACAAAGAACCTGGTTCAGCATAAGAGGACAAAGCACATTGGTGTGCGACCTCGCTTATTGAGGATCAATGTCGACAAAGGGCGTATTTATATCAAGTTCTGTAAAATGGAGGACCAGGTAACAGATATATTCACTAAAGCACTGAGCAACTTTTATTTTGAAAGAAATCGTCTAGAGCTGGGGTTGATGAAGCTTAATTGAGAACCTGGTCTCTCGATGATTGTTTATGAAATGATAGAAAGGTACAATGCTAAAAAGTATTTTCTAGCAACATCTAACTCAACTCTATACAGCTACAGGTAGACACGCATGGCAAATTCAGGACGAACAAGTAACAAATGACATTTGCAAATATCTAGAAGTTATTGGTCATGTTTTCAATAATGTCAAGGAATCTGGTTCCTATGACTCAGGTTAGTAGTTCTTTTTACACTTATATGCATCTTGAACTTCTAGGGTGCCACGTCATATTTTGTTCAGGCCTCTTCTGATGCCCTTTAAGCCCAAACATTACATTCGTTCCAAATTGACCCGACGACCCGTCTCCTCTCTCTCATACTCGTTTGTAACTTGTTCCCCATTATTTTATATAACCATAAGTCAGTCCTCTTTTCCTCACCTCAAACATCGAACATACCCTCTCTCCTCTCTCAAACCCTCTTTTTTCTTATCTTTTTGCTTTCAAAATCGACCATGACTCAACAAGAGACTTTATCACCCAAAGCAATTGCAGAAAACCCAACTGTGTCTCCATCTAAAGAATCACCTCCATCAAGATCTGATCTAACCACCTCACCAACAAAAGCCCCAACTCCCAACCAACCCAACCCCATAGTCACCTCTTTTATACCATCTGGTTCTGGTCCCTACCACAGCCGTAAAAACCAAACTCCCAAAAAGTTTATCTCTTCGCCATCTCCTTCTGCTGCTACAGAGAAAGTCAACTCAGAATAAACTACATCCATCTCTCTATTTCTTCAAACAATAGAAGAAACTATGGAAGGTGATGAATGTGTTGAGTTATTGAGTCAGTGTATTAAGCAAGGGGGTGATTGGATGAAAAATCAGGTTCTACAACGGCTGAAGGTGTACATACATCTGGAATTTCTGAGGCTCTAGTTATTTCGGGGATAATTCTGAGATTCTCGTCTATGTGAGGTAATACTCCATCTTTTTTAAATGTTAAAGAGACCATGTGTATGGAGTTTGGGAAAATGTGAGTGTTGTAGATAAAGAAGGCTCTCTTTCTCTTGAAAAGGAGCCTATTGTTATGTCAAAAGTGGGGGCTATGACTAATTATTGGGTGAAAAGACCCAGGGGGAACACTGAGTCAGAAGGAAGAACATGGTAAGGGGAAACATGTGCATAAAGGGGAACAAGTACCTATCAGTACTACAGGGTAACCTACAGAGGGAACTTGTCCCCCTACCCAAGAAGAGTTTTTTGCACCTACAAATGAAGTCTGTGTCTTAAGTAATTTTGGTGATAGTGATGACGCTATTGATGAAATGCCTTTGATAAGGTTTATAACTTCTAGGGATGGGAGAAAAGCCAAAAAGGACTCTGTTTCCAGTTGACAGTGCTCTGAAGATGAGTAAGGAGAAAAACAAGAGAAGGAGACTTATGAAAAACCGGTTGATTGATGAGGAGGATGTGCCCCCTGCTGATGTACTTGAGGTGGAGGATGAGGAGACTATTAAGGAACCCTCTCCTCTAGTCAGGAAAATCTCAAACAAAGCCATTGCTACTAAGTAGAAGAAGCCAGTATCTGGCAAAGAACTTGTGAGTGACAAGAATGATAAAATAAATGAGGAAGGACAAGTGGAGAAATAGAAAGTAGAGAAGAAGAAGCCTCTAATAAAGAGGTAGAGTACTAGTGAGGAACCTGGTTCCTCCAAAAGGCTAAGGGTGGAATTATCTAAGTTGGAGCGAAGGGCAAATATGAAGAATCAAAAGGTTCTATGGGGTCGATTTTTTGGTCCTGATATCCTTGAAACAACTAGCCATGAGATAGCCAATAGAAATTGTTGAATTCTATAAATGGACCCATATCTTTAAAATCAAAGGTCCAAAAGTTTATGAAGATGAGGTGAGAATCTTCTATGCTGACCTATTTATGGTAAATGGGAATAAACTTTGTTTGAGGGTTAATGGAAAGGATTTTGTTATGATGAGGCAAATCTTGGTGAGATCCTTTATGTCCCCACTGCTGGGCTGAAGACTGTGGAGGGAACTGGTTCCCTTGACTTTAAGGAGTTGATCATCAAGAAGCAAGTAGTTCAGTCGGGGGAAAGGGTACACAAGAAAACTCTTCAGCTAGAATATTGTATGTTGTTTGAGTTGGTGAACAAGGTTCTTATGCCTAGGGCTAAGAGGAGGTCTATCACCTCCATTACAAACTTGGTTCTTCTGGAAATACTCGACTCTTTCTCTTCTATCAGTCTGTCTGGAATTATGATTAAACATATGCTGAAGGTGGCAGACTTCAAGGATGGTAATCATGGTCTCACCTATAGGTTCCTCCTTACTAGAGTCTTTGAACACTTTAAGATTCCTTAGGGTAAAGCATATGTGGGGGCTAGAAAGAAAATGTTCACTATGAATACTCTGGAAGAGTTCGAGTGTGTAGTACAGGGGGGGAGTACGAAGCAGCCCAACTATCTATCAACTGATTGATGCTCAGGACTGTCAATGAAGAGATCAAGCGTATTAAAGCGCAAGATGCCATTGTGGAGTCTATGCTTACTCAGGCCAGCAAGGAACCTGGTTCCAGCAGCACTCAGGTTAAAGAGATTTCCCGTTTGAAGGATGAGAATGCTGAGTTGAGGAAACAAGTGGAGAACCTGAAGGAGCAGCTGATCAATGATCAAAGGGCTGCTAATGCTCGAATGGATAGTCTCATCAAGGCTCTTTCTCCCTAATCGTTCATGTCCCCTGTCCAATGTCCCCTGTTATGCACCCCTTCCCTATCCTCTCAAAATCCCGTCCTCGTATTTATCCTATTTTTTGATTGTGGTACTTTAGGTTTTTGATCTATAATATTTGTGTTACTGGCACTGTTACTCCGATTTTTTTCCCTTATAATTAATGGGCATGACTATCTAATAGTGCAATGTTAATCTCTTGTATCTGTTTTTAGCCATGTTGCGTGCACACAAGTGGCATGATTTAATATTTCTGGACTACTTTCTGTATATGCATGTTTTATATTTTTAATAATGCCAAAAGGGAGAAGAAAATTTGAAGGGAAGGAAACTGGTTCTCAAGGGGAAGGTGTCTGAGTCATAGCGGAACACGTGCAAATCTGGTTCTCTGAAGGGAATATCAACTCTAAGTTTCATCATCAAAAGGGGGAAAATTGATAAGTTATGTGAGTATGGTTTTGATGATTCGTCAAATTTCATGGAAGAACTAGATAACAACCTGATACAATCAGTTATGTTGTGCTCATTGCAACATTCTTTGTTGTATGGTCTAATTCTCAAGGAAACCAGATAAATGAACAACAAACGGAAGATAGGATCAGATCCTCAGGTCGTTGCACAAGTCAACTCTACAGATGTTAAAGTTGTTGCACTATACTTGCAATAGTACAACAACATAGCTGCAATTTGCTAGGAATCGGAAATGCCCTTGTAACTACCCTTATGATCTCACGTATATAAACAACATGATACAAGATTTTGACCTAACACTTGCAAATACAAAAGCATATATTCTATCAAGTGTGAAGCCGCCTTTGTTTCCTCAGGTGCATTGAAGAATAAAACTGCTACAAAACAAAGGGCCAGATCCCAGTATTGAATATGTCTTTTGTCCTTTAGTTTGTTTTGTTTTTATCTTTTGTTATTTACTTGTATTCCTACACAGCTTTTTGGAAGTATTTACTAGGACATCATTTAGCCATCAATGTCGCGCCCCTTTTTTTCTCGCGAAATCGGGTTTCGACGTTTCTGAGACAATTCCCTTCCTTTTGGGATGGGTTATGGGATTTGAAGAGTCTCCACCTAACGGATTAAGGTGCGCTATTGAACGTAGAGCAGTTAACTCTTAAAACTAGTTTGCATCACCAGAGATCAGGTAAGGGCTCGAAATTATCTTGAGGGGAAGGTGTTAGACACCCCTCGAGGTCCACAACGGTGGGTCCCGACCGAACTTAGTTAAGCGAATTAGTCTTAAAGGAAAATAAAGCAATTTAGACAACATGAATTAAAAGGGTTCCTAAGTTTTTTAGCCTATCGGATCATTTCCATGCAATACTTGGTAACTTTCCCCATGTTGTGCTACACATAGTATTAGCACACGGGTTATCATTTCCTTTACTACCCAATTACTATCTTTCAGTTGTTACTTAAGCGTTCTAGTAGCTTCTAACTCGTGCCTTATACGTGCACTACCCGTCCCTTACCTATGGTCCTGGAGGTGTTTAGGACTTCTATTTAAGATAGTTCTAGACTGATCTATGTTGCTTAAAATGAGAAAAATCTAGGCGACAAACAAAATTCAGATAGGACTCATGTAAGGAGCAAATAAGGGCTCATGTTAACCTCCACAAATAACAACAAATGCACGCAGTTCAATCAACAAATTTCATTAATTTAGGATCCCATAGGCAGGATATCTAGATGGGCATAAACAAAATGTAAGAAACCAGTTTATTAAAACGAGCATTGGGACCTACTGGCTTGCCTACTGATTCGATTAAATTCTGAATCTGGGAAAATTTCAAGCAGTAAGGGATCATAGTTTTTAGACCCATAATTCTTAGTAACCCTACAAGTTTGCCTAAGTGATAACAGGAGAAGTATCCTATGGGCATGGCATCTACAATTGTTAATTATAGACCTATAATATGGTTTCTGAGCGAGTTAGTGATTTTAACTCATGAAAACAGATTTTATCTCTTTAGATCCTATAAGCATGCTTTCTAATTTGCAGAATTAATTAACTCCTATAGGTATGATTTTCAAATGTTGAAACTGATTTGCTTATTTCCTATAGACATGGTATCTAGAAGGAAGAAAACTCATTTTTATGTCTCCTGTAGGTATGATATCTAAGTTGAAACTGATTTTTGATCCTTATAGGCATGAATTCTGTTAATCACATGTCGGCAGAATTTTAGACAAGTCACCAGGAAAATTTATTAATTCATGCAAATATGAACCTATATACATGATCACTAATGCACGTTGAGAATAGAAATATGTGTAGATCCTATGAACATGGGTTCTAATGGAGAATTAACAAAAGGCCTATAGGAAGTGTCTCTAATATGCCAAAAATATGAAGATTCAGAGTCACAAATAGTCAGAAAAATATCCTACAGGCAGGATCTCTAAATGAATAGTAACATGCACATAAGGAACCAACACAATAGACCTATAGGCAGGATTTCTACCCGAGATTTTTATCAAAGATATATAAAAAAAAACCCAGCTTTTACTAATAACCCCAGATCTATTTTACAAAGATTATTACAGCCCAATAATGAATAAATTACACAGTAAAATTCATTATACTATAGGGAGCCTTCATAGGCCCAATATTAACCTAGAAATCAGGCCTTCAAGCAAAGCAAGTCTGAAGTATACAGGTGGTCCACCCATTATACACAAAATTGGGCTTCTGGTGTGTCAAAGTTCCCAAGGGCCTCAGGGACCCCGGGTAATGCTCACACCAGAATCTTACTTAGAGAAATAGTTTGTAAAAGATTGGACAACCAACCCCAATGTGTCAGAGTTCGGAGGAGTCTCAAGGACCCTAGGCAGTGCTCGTACTGGGGGTGGTAGGAACCTACATAACTAAGAGAAAAAGTTTGAAAACAGTATATAAAGGGTAGGGGAAATATTTTAGAAAAACATTTTGATTTTTAGGAGCAAACAGATTCAATTTACAGGACTGCAAACAGAATTTCACCTAGCACAAACAGAGTCCATATTTAGCATATGGTTCAAACAAACTGGTATTGGTTCAGGCATAGATTTTGTACCAGTATTTAAAGCAATCACAAAAGAGAAAGGATAATTGAACTAATAGACAGAGCACCATATTACATGTTTGCAGAACAGGGAACATACAACTGACTAATCAGGGTTTCACATCATTGAAGATGACTTAGTTTAGAAATTATCACTAAGTGGGATCATATAGGCATGTATTAAGCAGAAACATGCTGAAGTTTGAAATAATTAACCAAACAAAACATAGTACAGGACAGGGTAGCAGGAACCAAAGCATACTAGTTTAGAAAGAATTAAGCAAGAATCATAGATCAGACAGAAGCATGCTAAGGTTGAAATAAAATAACCACATAAGCACATAGAACAAAATAGGATAACAGGAGTTAACACATACCAGTTCGGAAGAAAGTAAACAAGAATGTAATGACAGTTTGGATCCAGAGAGTTTAGCCTTGGATTCCAGCCAGCTAAACAATGCAGCAAATCAGAGTGATAGAAAGAACTCAATTTTATGAGAGAACAGACAGCTTTGAGAATTTTGAAATGTCAGAATTGTTCGGTAAAGAAGTTTTGTGTGTGAATGTAAGAGTCTCAGTGTAAGTCTCTTTGTATGTAGGTAGGTGTGCCTGAGTGTAAGTGTGTAAGCATGTTTGAAATCAGAACAATGAAATGCTTTTTATAGCATACAGTAGCGTAAAACCAAATAAGGTAGGAAAATCTATGGCACACAAATAAGGTATGAAAAATCAACTTACCAATCAAATAGGGTTAACACAAACCAATTAATGGGACGGAATCACGTAAGTATTACTTAAATTAAGGAGAATCTTTCACAGAATAAATCAGTAGACAAGATTAGGGCTAAATAAGGTAAGAAGTAAGTCTAGAAATCAATTATAAATCAGCCTCAATAATCAAAGCATAAAAATCAGGCCAGTAATAAAATCAAGGAAAGTAGCACCAATTACTAATCACACATAAGGAAAGAATAGGTAAAAGTCTGATAAGGAAATATCGTTATTAACACAATTTCAAACCCTAATTTAAGCAATAAAATCAATTAACATGCTAATTTACAGAGCTGAGGTAAACGGGCAAGGGCAGTGAAATAAATAGTCGAATTAATTGAAACCCTAAGTAATAAAGGCATGGAGATGAATTTCAAGCAAAAGAAATCAGTCGAAAAGTAAAGAAGAAAACCAGAGTTGAACATTTAAATGTTTTAAACATTTTTTGCAGAAATCCCTTAAAAATTGAAACCCTAGCTTTAAGGGTAAAATAAAAATCGGTAAAAAATAAGAGCAAAACAAAAAATCTTTGAGGAAAAATGCCAAACTGACACAAAAAATACTTCAGATCTATAGAGATCTGAACAGATTCAAACGGAAAATAGCTATGTTTATGAAGATAAACAGAAGTGAATCAAATGTGGTTTGAACCAGAGATTTGAAACCATAGAAATACGAAAGTGGTAGTACTCACAGACATAGGGGTGAATATAGACGGATTAGTCGAGAAAAGAGAGATTTTGAACCAAGTATGGTTCGAATCTCTTGAGAATCCATCAAGTAGCATGAGAATCACAACACCAGTAGAGAGATGAGGTCGGATAAGGCCTGAAATCGCAAGAGAACACCATGAATCTAAGGAATATGAGTGATAGAGGGCTAGGGTTAGAAGGGGGTGATAGAGAAAAGAGGGAAGAAAAGGATTCAGAGGCGGTGGGTTGGGGGGAAACGAGGGTAGGGTTTAGGATTAGTGTAATTAAAAAAGGAAGGTTGATCCTGGACCGTTGATCTTCTGAGATCAACAGCCAGGATTAAATCTAGGTTGGGGCGGGTTATGGATATGGGTTATTGGGTTGTTTTAATTGGGTTAGATAGGTTATTGGGCTGGAGTCCGAAAATTAATTAAAAAAGGGGCTATATTTTAAATACCCATTTAATCTAATAAAATAAAATTATAAAAATAGTTAATAAATGATAAAAAAATATTGTTTGTGTATGAAAATGATTTAAATTAACTATTTGGATACTGCAAAAATATAAAACGTCATTTTTGTGTAAAAATAAAGTAATTATGGACACATGGGCTATTATTACAAAGTCATTGCAATTATTACCTAAAGATGTAAATATAATTATGCATAGAATAACTAAAGCTTAATATAAATATAAAATGATAAAAATTAATCAATAAAATTATTATAAAATCATTTGTAATGCAATTAGTAATTATTTAGATAATAAAATGATGGAAAAAATTAATTTAAAATCCTTTAAAATTATGAAAAAATACTAATTGATGCTCATGCATTATTTTGAAAATATATATGCATTTTGAAAATAATATAGGAAAAAATTGGGTATTAACAATTGTCCCTCTTTACCTGGAAAGGATGAAAGAGTTGTCGGGTAAAGATATGATGGCTAATTTTTTACCGAATAGAGTGATCTGAGGGATATAGGCCGCACTCTCGTTTCCGATCTGCCTACATATCCCTTGTTTTACAGGAATCAGGTCGTGTGTAGTTCTGGATCCACCAGCGAAATATACCGATGAAGTTATCACAAGGACGGATACAAGGTTTCGAATAGGATGAAATGGTTGTGGTGAGTGGTCAGGTTTCGAAATAATTTGAAGGAACTAGAGCGGGATTGCTCCTGTTGGGATAACAGTTACTCACTGGGTCACCTGCAAATCAGAAGATGTACTGCAAATATAGGCGTATAACTTTGCGTAAATTAGACATGATGCAAATTCCCTTCAGACCATGATAATTGTCTTTGGACAGTTGAGGATGACGTCCTTAGACCATGATGTCCCGGGCCATAGTTGTGCTGTAAGGGATTCACAGGTCATGAAATGATGTTCTAGGGCCATGAAAATGGTGCCTCCGAACCATGACGCCTTTGAATAATGATGTGCAAGTTTGAGAAATCCTCAGGCCATGGCATAATGTCTTCCGGCTATGAGGATCGTACCTTCACACTATGACGCCTTCGGATAAGTTGGCTATATTTCAGCCCATGAGGTGTAGAGACATGATGCTAGAAACGATAAGATAGGGCTTAGTCTTGTATGAAGTTGAGGGCCGATCTTAGCCCAAGAGAAGAGAACAATGCAAGAGAGACAGTGCTTAGTCTCGTGCCAGATTCAGGACAGTGCTTAGTCCCATGCAAAGAGAATAGAGTGCTTAGCCTTATGCAAGGGAGGCAGGGCTTAGCCTCATGCAAGATTCGGGACAGTGCTTAGTCCCATGCAAAGAGAAGGCAGTGCTTAGCCTTATGCAAGTAGAGAGGCAGGGCTTAGCCTCATGCAAGATTCAGGACAGGGCTTAGACCCATGCAAATAGAAGGCAGTGCTTAGCCTTATGCAAGTGAAGAGGCAGGGCTTAGCCTCATGCAAGATTCAGGACAGGGCTTAGACCCATGCAAATAGAAGGCAGTGCTTAGCCTTATGCAAGTGAAGAGGCAGGGCTTAGCCTCATGCAAGACTCGGGACAGTGCTTAGTCTCATGAAAGGAGAAGGCAATGCTTAGCCTTATGCAAGTAGAGAGACAGGGCTTAGCCTCATGCAAGATTCGAGACAGTTCTTAATACCATGCAAATAGAAGTTAATGCTTAGCCTTATGCAAGTGAAGAGGCAGGGCCTAGCTTCACGCAAGTTTCGGGACAGTGCTTAGTCCCATGCAAGAAGAAGGCAATTCTTAGCCTTATGAAAGGGGGAGGTAGGTCCTAGCCTCATGCAAGGTTTGGGATAGTTCTTAATCCCATGCAAGGATAAGGGTAAGAGCGAAGTATTCTTAGCTGACAATGTGTTTCGTGCATGGTGATTGTGTTGTTGCAACGGTATTTTTCATGATGATATAGTCCTGCATCCAAAGAAAAATTTGTGAGTTTTGCGGGGGAAGGTTGGTTCGTACCTTCGTCTGCTTGACTTTCTCCGTTCTTTCTGAAGATCCTGTCCAAAATATTAGGGTAGTGTTTGCTAAAGCAAAGTTTCTTTTTCAAAAGCATGCGTGCGTAACTTTCAAAAGACATAGTAGTATATAGTTTAGAAATTAGTTAGATGAACCAGTAACTGCGACATAATCAGAGACATTGCGACTTCCACTGCTGTAGAATTTCAAGAGTCCTTCTCAAAATTCTTCCCCAGTTAACTAGATAAATTTTCTGACTGTTCTGTATGTTGTGGTTGACTGAACTTACTTCGGAATTTTGAGGGTCCTCCTCAAAATTCTGCCCCAATTTATGATTGTGGGGAGAATGGAAATTTTATTGAATTGTGACCGAACCCATAGGGCTGCCTACGTATCCCCTCTTAAACGGGAATCAGGTCGAGAGTAGTTCAATTTACATCATATAGAAAAGCATAAGTTGATTTTACACATAATATCTTTTGACTGCGTCTGAGTTGATAGGATTTGGCCAAATTTCCCTGTCCATCTTTGCGAGTATGAGTGCTCCTCCTGTCAGTATTCTGTGAACCATGTAAGGACCTTGCCAGTTGGGTGAAAATTTTCCTTTGGCTTTATCTTGATGTGGAAAGATCCGTTTCAACACCAGGTGCCCCGGTGTGAACTGTCTTGGTTTGACATTTTTGAGTTTCTACTTTAATGGCGGACATATTGGATTGGTAGGAAATTTATTAGCCACTATGGATGTGCTCAAACCGTTCATGTCATCATACGACCATGCAAAAATATCCTCATATTCTTTCAGGAAGCGAGTGTATTCTTCCTTTTCTGACGGTGACAAGTGGATGCTTATGCGAGTTTCTTTGATGGTTTCAGAATCTCCCAAATTAACTATCTCAGTCTCGTCCAGGTTGGACTTAGGTTTGTTCTCAAAGTTCTCAACTTCTCTGATGATCCCTTCAGGTATCACATCTTCTTCTTCTATCTCTTCTGAATCACTATCCTTGTGTTGCGTTGTCTCATTACATGTCACAGTCGTTGGTTCATCAAGGTAAGAAATAATAATGCTGTAGAGGAAAAATATGAAAGTTAATGATAACAAAACATCAAATTATTGATAAAAATGCTGAAATTTTGAACAAAGTAGCATTTAAATGACTTCAAACAACGTTTATCAGAATGAAATACTGAAAGAAAGATGTTTTTGAAAAAGAATGCTCAAAAGAATTGTTTTTCAAAATAACACTAGTAGTCATGCTACTCCTGGACTCATCTAGCCCTAGATGGTGTGATATGTCAGTATGTGCGAACCAACCCTAGGGGATGGGAATAATCAAAATAAAGAAAAAGATAACAAAAAGGTAAACAAGTCAGTAAGGAATTTTGAAAGGGTATTTGCAGTCTTTAAACACATAGTGCGGGAATGTAAACTCGCGTCCTAATTTGGGAGCCTCGTGTGACGACCCAAAGGGGTCATCACCTATTTTATTATCCATTCCGTACTTTCGAGGCCTTGAAAACCTCGTCTGTAGTTGCCTTGATTTGCGTGCACATTCCGGGCGCGTAACCGGACAGCTTAAATATGAAATTCTGTGAAAAGTGCTAAGATTTTGATATTAAAATGAATAAATTTGACTCCAGTCAACATTCTGGGTAAACGGACCCGGACCCATGATTTGACGGTCCCGGAGGATCCGTAGGAAAATATGGGACTTGGGCGTATGCTCGGAATTGAATTCCGAGGTCTCAAGCCCAAGAAATGAATTTTTGAGTGAAATTATTTTTTTGAAATTTATAAAGAAAAGTGAAATGGAAATTGGTTAGAATGTGCTGGTATCGGGCCCGTATTTTGGTTCCGGCGCCCGGCACAAATCTTATATGTGGTTTAAGATATTTCTGCAAAGTTTGGTTGAAATTGGACGTCGTTTGACGTGTTTCAGACTTAAAACTCTAAAATTGAAAGTTTATGAAGTTTGACAAAAAACTAGTGATTTTGAGGTTTGATTCATTGTTTTTGATGTTATATTGGTGATTTGGTCGCACGTTTAAGTTCGTAGGATGTTGTTGAGTTAGTGCATGTGATTTGTTAGGAGCCCCGAGGGCTCGGGAGTGTTTCGGAGGTGTCTCGGAGTGATTTTGAACTTAGGAAGATTGCTGGTTTTTGGCTTCAGCGGTTGCAGGTCCATTTGTTCTTCGCGTTCGCGATGCCTTTTCCGCATTCGCAAAGCTTTAAGCTTTTCCTTCATCGCGTTCGCATCCATTCCCTCGCGATCGCGTAGGGTTATTTGACCCTGAGGACTTAGCCCTCTTTTCCTCATCGCATTCGCGTGATGTCCCACGCGTTCGCGTAGGTCAATTTCTAGAGCTCAACCTTTTTACTCTTCGCGTTCGCGTTCGCGTTCGCGTTCGCGTTCAACCTTTAGCGAACGCGATGGTCTGTCAAGTCTAACCTTGGCGAACGCGACCTCCCTTTCGCGAACGCGAAGGGTAATTTTGCCCAGTGGTGTATAAATATTTCCAGAACAGTAGCTTCAGGATTTTTCATAAGTTTTCACGAAATTCATCTTCTCTAAGGTCCTTAGGCATCCATTGAAGCCATCCTTCACCAAAACTTCTTGGGTTAGTAAATTTTAACTCGTTTCCTTCATTTTTCATCTATATCTCATGAATTCCTAAGCCTAAAACATGCAAATTAGAGTAGAAAATTGGGAATTTGGGTAGAGTTAGGCCCTTTTGAATTTTCTTGATTTAGACCTCGTTTTGGGGTCGAATTTGAAAACAAATTATATATTCGGGCTCGTGGGTGAATGGGTGACGTGGTTTTGGTCCGAGCCTCGTGTTTGGACCAAGCGGGCCCGGGGTCAAATTTTGTTATTTTGGAAGAATGCATGGAAATGGGTAATTAGGCTATGTAATTGAATTATTGAATCCTTATTGATATACTTGAGTTGATTATGCCTAGATAATACCATTCCGGAGTTGAATTCTAAAGGAAAGGCGGTGTTAGAGGGTTGATTGCTATATTTTGGACCAGAGGTAAGTGTTTGGGTAATTAGGGTTGATTCCTTATTGCTACATTCTCTCTGTTCCATGTTTTATATTGATTATGCACGAGGGGACATTCCGTGCCATGTTTTATATTGATTATGCACGAGGGGACATTCCGTGCCATGTTTTATATTGATTATGCACGAGGGAACATTTCGTGCCATGTTTTATATTATTATGCACGAGGGGACATTCCGTGCTATGTTTTATATTGATTATGCACTAGGGGACATTTCGTGCCATGTGTTATATTGATTATGCACGAGGGGACATTTCGTGCAATGTTTTATATTGATTATGCACGAGGGGACATTTCGTGCCATGATTTATATTGATTATGCACGAGGGGACATTCTGTGCCATGTTTTATATTGATTATACACGAGGGGACATTCCGTGCCATGTTTTACATTATTATGCACGAGGGGCCATTCCGTGCCATGTTTTATATTGATTATGCACGAGGGGACATTCCGTGCCATTTTTTATATTATTACGCACGAGGGTACATTCTGTGCCATGTTTTATATTATTATTATTATGCACGAGGGTACATGTCGTGCCGCATCTTTTACTGTTTAATTTGTGTTGTCAATTCCCGTTATTATTTTCAGGTATTTCGGACTGTTGTTTTCGGTTATGTCATTTCAGTATTTGCTATCTCTTACCCCCAGCATGTTCTCCCCGAAATTGTATTCTTGTTTAGTTTCTTCTATACTATTGAACCGTACAGGTACATTTAATTGTCGTGTCTTAGCCTCGTCACTACTTCGCCGAGGTTAGGCTCGGCACTTACTCAGTACATGGGGTCAGTTGTACTGATGCTACACCTGCACTTCTTTATGTTGTGCAGATTATGCAGCCGAAGCTGGAGGACATCATTAGTAGGAGTGTCTTCCAGCTTATCCTAGAGGCTTCAAGGTATACCCGCTGGCATTCGTGGGCCTTGGCGTCTCTTCCATCCCTTTGTCTTCACCTCTATCTTGTTTTTCCTCTAGTTTCAGAGACAACTATGTATTCTCTTTTCAGACTTGTATTTAGCACTCTTACAGACAATTCGTGAGTTTGTGACTCCAGGTTTTTGGAAAATTTAAGCGTTGTTGTATTATGGTGTCCTTATTTAGCTTGAAACTATATTTATTTCCGCTGTTAAATTGTGAACCGTTTAGTTTATCCTAGTAAATTGATGTTGATATGCTAGTTTATCTATACACGTCGGCTTGTCTAGCGGGTTCAACGTTAGATGCCATCACGGCCCGATGATTGGATTTCGGGGCGTGACAAGTTGGTATCAGAGAACTAGTTTACTTAGGTCTCACAACTCACGGAAAACTTCGTAGAGTCTGAGGGATCGGTACGGAGACGTCTGTATTTATCCCCCAGAGGCTGCGAAGTCAGGATGACTCCATATTTATTTTCTTCTCTGTCGTGCGCTATGAATTCTGAGTACTGATTTAGTTTCTATTCTATTCTCTCGTAGATGGCGAGGACGCGTGCTTCTCTTGGTTCCACCCAGCAGCTTGACACTCCTGCTACAGCTCCTACTCGAGGTCGAGGTCGAGGACAAGGTCGTGCTAAGGGCCGAGGTCGGGACCGGGCTCAGCCTAGAGCAGCAGCCCCAGTGGAGGACCCTTAGGTCGAGTCTGACGAGGAGGTCCCAATTCCGGCAGTCCAAGTTGGACCAGCTCAGGTCCCAGAGGGGTTCATAGCTACCCCAGTGCTTCAGGACACCCTTGTCCGTCTAGTCGGACTCATGGAGAGTGTAGCACAGGCGGATCTTCTTCCTATAGCACCAGCCGTCCCTCAGGCTGGGGGAGGTGCCCAGCTCCTGCCGCCCGCATGCCAGAGCAGCTAGCTCCACACTTTCAGACTCCGGCACCTCAGCCAGCCGGAGTAGCTCAGCCGCGTATTGCAGCACCGGTAGCAGAGGGAGCAGCTATGTCAGCAGATGCTTTGTGGAGACTGGACAGGTTCACCAAGTTATTCACTTCTACTTTTACTGGTTCACCATTAGAGGACCCCCAGGATTATTTGGACAGCTGCCATGAGGTTCTTCGGAATATGGTCATAGTGGAGTCCAACGGAGTTGACTTCACTACTTTTTGGTTATTTGGCGCAGCCAAGAGTTGTTGGAGAGACTATTGCTTAGCCAGACCAGCTGGATCTACACCTTTGACTTGGACTCAGTTCTCAGAGGTATTTTTGGGGAAGTTCCTTCACATTACTCAGAGAAAGGACCTTCGGAGGCAGTTTGAGCGTCTCCAGCAGGGATCCATGTGCGTCACTCAGTACGAGACCAGGTTCATCAATCTAGCCCGACATGCTCTTATGATACTTCCCACTGATCGGGAGAGGGTTCGGAAGTTTATCGAGGGATTGGCCCGGCCTATCAGACTTTAGATGGCTGGAGAGTCAGTTACAGATATATCGTTCCAGGATGCGGCCAATGTGGCCAGGAGGATTGAGATGATTATGTCACAGGGTGGTGGTCAGGGGGCTGACAAGAGGCCCCGTCATTTCAGTCGTTTCAGTGGAGCCTCATCTGGGGGCAGGGATTCTTCAGGCAGAGGTCATCCTCCCAGACCTTTTTAGTCAGCTCTCCAGGTTTCCCATGGTACTTCAGGTGGTCGTGGTTCTCAGATGCACTATTCTGACCAGCAGCCTTACAGTGCGCCACCAGCTCCCTTCAGTGCACTTCCGTTTCAGAGTTTCTGAGGTAGTCATTTAGGTCGGCAGGGCTAGTTCCAGAGTCAGCAGTCACATCAGCAGGAGCCTGTTATACTTGCGGTGGTTTGGGGCACATTTCTAAGTTTTTCCCCCGAGGTTCTGGTGGGTCCCAGCATCAGGGTTCTCGTGCCATGGTACAGGCACCAGGTGTTCCACATCCTGCCCAGCCAGCTAGAGGTGGGAGTATAGGTGCTAGAGGTGGAGGTAGAGGTCATAGAGGTGGAGCTCAGGCCACCAGAGGTAGAGGCCAGCCAGCAGTCGACGTCCCAGAGATGTGGTTCAGGGTGGTGAGGCCCAGCCACGATGTTATGCTCTTCATCCAGGCCAGAGGCTGAGTCTTCAGATGCAGTCATTACATGTACTATTCGGGTTTGTGATAGAGTTGCTTCAGTGCTATTTGATACAAGGTCTATGTATTAATATGTGTCCTCTTATTTTGCACCGTACCTAGTCACGCCTAGTGATCCACTAAGTGTTCCTGTTTATGTATCTACATCGGTGGGTGATTCTATCGTGGTTGATCGAGTCCATCGTTCTTGTGTTGTGGTGATTGGGGGTCTTGAGACCCGCGTTGATTTGTTGCTTTTAGGTATGGTCGATTTTGATGTTATATTGGGGATGGACTGGTTATCCCCATATCATGCTATCTCGGATTTCCATGCCAATACTGTGACCTTAGCCTTACCGGATTTGCCCCGTTTGGAGTGGAGAGGGACTCCTGGTCACTCTACCCCCAGTGTTATTTCGTACGTGAAGGCTCGACGTATGGCCGAGAAGGGGTGTTTGGCTTATTTGGCTATTGTGCGTGATTCCAGTGTTGAGGTTCCCTCTATTGATTCGGTGCCTGTGGTTCGTGAGTTTCCTGAGGTCTTCTCTTCAAACCTGCTGGGGATGCCACCCGATAGGGACATTGATTTCTGCATTGATCTGGCTCGGGGCACCCAGACCATTTCCGTTCCGCCGTATCGCATGACCCTGCCAGAGTTGAAAGAGTTGAAGGAACAGTTGCAGGATTTTCTTGGGAAGGGTTTCATTAGGCCCAGCGTTTCTCCTTGGGGTGCTCCAGCATTGTTTGTGAAGAAAAAGGATGGTTCGATGAGGATGTGCATTGATTACCGGTAATTGAACAAGCTTACAATAAAGAATAAGTATCCACTGCTGAGGATTGATGTTTTTTTTATCAGCTTCAGGGTGCCAAGGTATTTTCAAAGATAGACTTGAGATCTGGCTACCATCAGTTGAGGATTAGGGCATCCGATGTCCCTAAGACAGCTTTCCGCACTCGGTACGGGCATTACGAGTTTTTGGTCATGTTGTTTGGGTTGACAANAGTTGAGTTCAATTGCATTCCTGGGTCATGTCGTATCAGCAGAGGGTATTTAGGTTGACTCAAAAAATATTGAGGCGGTCAAGAACTGTCCTAGACCAGCATCAGCTACAGAGATTCGGAGTTTCTTGGGATTGGCAGGCTATGATCGTCGGTTCGTGGCGGGGTTCTCATCTATTGTAGCCCCAATGAGCAAGTTGACCCAGAACGGTGCCCAGTTCAGATGGTCGGACGAGTGTGAGGCGAGATTTCAGAGGCTCAAGACAGCTCTGACTATGACACCGGTATTGGTTTTGCCCACAGGTTCAGGGCCTTATACAGTCTATTGCGATGTTTCCCGTATTGGGCTTGGTGCAGTGTTGATGCAGGATGGAAAGGTCATTGTTTATGCTTCGAGGCAGTTGAATATTCATGAGAAGAACTATCCAGTGCATGATTTGGAGTTGGCAGCCATTGTTCACGCATTGAAGATTTGGAGGCACTATCTGTATGGCGTGGCGTGTGAGGTGTTCACGGATCATAAGAGTCTTCAGTACTTGTTCAAGCAAAAGGAGTTGAATTTGAGGCAGA